>JBBIGA010163999.1:0-17134 GCA_037576975.1 Alestes dentex | reverse complement strand
TTAACATCAAAAGATGTTTGTGAAAGATACAGGAGTGTTTTGATCACTCCAGGTGTTAATCTCACCGTAGCACCCTCGGAGCTCATCGACCGCTTGGGCAGCTGGTGACCTAGTGGATCAGGGGTTCGCCCTGTGATCAGGGTGATCAAGTTGTGGGTTTGATTCCCAAGACTGCTAAGTACCTCTGAAGTACCCTTGAGTAAGGGTCCCCACACACTGTTCCCAGTTGCCGTGTTCCTGGCTGCCTCCTGCTTCACTTGGTGAATTGGGTTAAATAGAGAGGAAGAATTTTGTGCTGTTCACACTGTGGGGTGTTCAAATATGACAGAATGGTCACTTTTGTATTTTGAAGGAAACGACAGGGCTGTTTGGGTGTCTATTGACTTTTGTGTTTGTTAGCAACAGTAGCTTTGAGACTGTGGTTATAAACTAAAGACGCAGCATATGGATGCCACAGATTTCTTGACTTCATCTGGTTTATGTGGGAAAATGCGAGTTATGATCTTCACCCGACTGTTTCTTTAAGGTGTACACAGATTCCTATGTCCATGAACGAGTTCCATTCTAAAGCGAGAGAGAGAGAGAGACAGAGAGACAGAGACAGAGTTATCTTGATAATGTGCCACTGCATTTATTTGCTTACATTGATTTCAGTCAATTTGCAGTCCATTAAGACTTGCAGATGAATTGGTTTTAGCTCCTCAGAGGACTGTTTACACAGCTGTGTGGGCCTGAGAGGAGAAGCCCTGTGTGACTGATCACTGTAAACTCAGGTCTCTAACCAGGCTGGACGACTGAAACACTCCAGTAGTACAATAACTACTGCCTTACTGCCAACAGTCATTACTGCCTTTTCAGTTGAGTAACTCTGCCTTATAGTTGGGTTTGGAGCACAGTGTGTGTACATATACATATATATATATATTTGTTTTCACTTTATTTGAGTGAACAAGAGATTTGTTTTCTTTGAATTATTCAAGTTCTGTAAACACGGCATCATTTCTCTTATTTCAAGGTTCTGTACTTTCCATTAAAATTATGCTTTAAAGAATAATATTTTTATTTGGAAATTAAGATAAATATTGTCAGCAGTTCTTAAAAACTAAGACAAAGTTCAATACTTGTACCTATAAAAGATAAAACCTGAGAAACTGAACATTTTTGCAGTGGTCTCTTTTTTTTCCAGAGCTGTTCAAATATAATCAGTTTGTATGTTTGTGTACGGCGGTGGGCTGGCGTCCCGCCCACAGTGAGTCCCTGCCTCGCGTCTGTGCATGTTTATTTGTTTATATATGACATTCGTTTGTATGTGTATGTACATAGTGTGTGTTTGTGTTTAATACAGCGATTAAATGTTACTTTTATGACTTAATTAACACTAACTTGTGTAACACTGTGGGACAGATATAGATATAAGAAAATGGTGCCAGATAATTCAGGCCCGTCATGATTAACCAGTTACTCAGCTCAGCTCTTAAGTTTTATTTTAGTATGATGCTTTTATAGCTGAAATTTGGCACTGGGTCTCATCCTCCAGCCTGTAAGTCACTCATGTGGTTCTATTATAACAACAACTACTACAATAATAATAATAGCGTCATCCCTGGAAACACTGATAATGGGTCCAGACTTACATGCTTACTCCTACTACTGGTAATACCAGCATCAGTTTTATGTGCATTAACATTATTTTTAGTATTATTATTATTATACCTGTGTATATTGAATTGAGAGGCTAATATCAACAATGTGCCACATTATTGTGCATTACTGCACTCCTAATATTGACATCAACAGATCTGTTAGTGAAAACAAACAGTAGTTCATTCCCATATCCTCTTTTAAACCATTTTAGATGTTACGCTGCATTAATACCACTTTTGTCTCTGTAAGTGTTTTAATCACTCCAGGTCGTAATCCTTCCTTAACACCTTAAGAGGTCTGATCTTTGACAGACGTTTTGCTGGTGTATTTTGAAGGGAACGACGGGGCAGCTTTGAATAAACGTGTACACACACACACACACACACACACACACACACACACACACACACACACTCTCTCTCTCACACACTGCTGTTGTTTAAACCCGTGTAACCTGGTGTAAGAATTTGCAGGACGTCCCAGTCTTTAAATTATAAAAATCAGCCTTTAAAAAGTCTTTATCAGCCGTTCTAAGATGCTGTGTCATTACTGGCTTCGTGTGTGTGTGTGTATGTATGTATGTATACATTTATAACACTGTATACACTATTAATTACATGAATAATGTTTCTGTGTTTAACACTTCTTCATGGTGACCCGCCATGCTGCCATGGTCATTATGATTTATTATTTCATTAGTCAAGTATCAGCTTTATGCTGGTCTGTATTTCACTGTCATGAATCTATAAATTACTTTATTACTCATATTACCCTATAATCACCATAAGTTTCACACATGATGTTCAGCTTTTAAGTGTTACATTACTTTCAACATTACATGCTGCTTTGAGAACACTGTTCCTGAAACAGTCCTGCCAATAAAGCTACTTTGAAGTGACTCTGAATTTGGGTGAGGCAGCAGAAAGAGGGACAAAGCAGAGAGGAACAGTGAGAGCAGGGCAGGTGAAGGGGGCTGGCCTGTGTCGAGTGTCGGGGGAGGGGAGGGGGGGCACTGATTTCCTGTCCGTCATGTGAGTAACTGTAACCATGTAACCATGGTGATGATGTAATATTTACCTTGATAATTCTGATAAGGCAGCTCACACACACACTCTCTCTCTGCTGCTGTTTTAACCTGTGTAACTGATGAAACTCTCAGAGAAGAGAAGAAAGGGGCGGGGACTGGGAATGTTTACTCTTTGTTCTCCTTCCGTTCTTCTCCCCTCTCCTCACCACACCCATAAACACCTGCTAGCTTTGTTGAGTCACCAAAGCAAGGCCGAGTCCTTCAGGATGCCTTCAAATGCTGCTAGTAACTTTCACACAATTGGGGAACCACAGCACAAGGCACATATTTCAGTGTTTCCGTCGTCCCGCCTTGTTAGAGACCAGAGTTTACAGTGATTAGTCACACAGGGCCAGGGGCGCAGATGGGGGGGGCGCGGTCTCTCTGACCCTCTTATGGGAAATTACAGCCCAAAATCTCCAGTGACCCAATCAGGCGCTCCATCTTTGACAGACAGTAGCTCGGTCCACTATCTTCTAGCAGAAATGTGCATGTACAGCCGTGTAGCCAATAAAAATAGCTTTCCAAACATATGTCATTTGTGGGTTCGGCTTCTCTCTGGGCTATTTAAATACTGCGAGAACTGATCTCAGATCAGAGGTGCCTGTGAGTCTGGGGCGGGCGTTTGGATTTATAAGTCAATTCAACAAGAATGAATGGCAGAGAAGCCTGTGTCCCTCTTTTGAGCTCGAAAGAACATGAAAGGCACTTATAATCGGCAGCGACACCTGTGGCGTGGGGATTATAAAAAGGAACTCATTCCCCAAGCCCCGCCCCAGGCCCCACCCCCGCCGATTCGTCCCCCCCGCATTGAAAATGCTACCTGCGCGCCTGCACAGGGCTACTCCTCTCAAATCTCTGAACAGTCCTTTGAGGAGCTAAAACCAATTCATCTGCAATACTTAATGGACTACAAGTTCTGAAATCAAAGTAAGCAAATAAATACAGTGGCACTGTATCAAGATAACTCTGTCTCTGTCTCTGTCTCTCTGTCTTTCTCTCTCTCTCGCTTTAGAATGGAACACATTCATGGACATAGGAATCTGTGTACACCTTAAAGAAACGGTCGGGTGAAGATCAAAACCCGCATTTTCCTAAATAAACCAGATGGGAATGGGAATGTTTACTCTTTGTTGTTCTACTGTTCTTCTCCCCTCTCCTCACCACACCCATAAACACCTGCGAGCTTTGTTGAGTCACCTAAGCAAGAGTCCCTCAGGATGCTTTCATATGTTGCTAACTTTCACACAATAGGGGAACCATAGCACAGGGCTCATATTGCACAAAATACAAATCCCCCTCTAATTTTAGTCATGAAACAGGTTTCCAAATGTTTGCAAACATCTATACCACCCATGTATGGAGACAAAACTGCCCGTTTTGAGTTTAGTGTGTTTCTGATTTCACAAAAATCAATGAATTTACATAATGCCACCTATGCAGTCTGCAGCAGTCTTTTTCACATTAAAACAACCAGTCGCAGTACAGGCAGCCAATCAGAGCGGAGGTCCTTTACATATCTCACTCTTACAGGCACGGTAACAAAGTAACAGCCTGAGGGTTAAAAGAGCTCATGCAAACATTAGAAGTGACTCAAGTAATGTAGAGGAATGTGGGCAGTTTATCACTCCGGCTTGTTAGACTCTAGCACTAAAGAAGAGAATGCCTTGTCCTTTTGACCACACAGGAAGGCGTTTCAAGCTAAACTAGCCTTCCTGGCTTGCACTGATTCACTTCTGAAGAAGGAGGTTGAAATACGCTGGAAGAAAAGGAGGCTGAAGCCGGTGTAACAGTCTGTGCTCTATAAGGAGAGAAGCCATGCATTCAGCCATACACCCCCCCATGGATTATGTAAAATAGTTCATTTTTAATGACCAGTTTAGCGGGGCTAAACTGCAATAGACTGAATGAGATTTTTGTTTTGTGACAAAAACTGAATTAAAAATGTTATTTTTGCAGCTAAGCGTGCATATTGGGACTTTGAGGGGGGAAAGAACTTTACAGACATATTTAAAGACCTCAGACATAAAATATTTTAATACCAGAAAAGTGATGATATAAAGTGGTCCCTTATAATCATGTGTGAACACACCACAGCACAGCACACAGTGTGAACAGTGTGAAATTCTCTCTCTCAGATTTTAACTCATCTCAGTGCCTCAGTGGTGCCACTAGCAGTCGTGGGATTCAAATCCACAACCTTCTGAGCACAGGGGCAACTCCCTAACCCCCAGGCCATCAGCTGCCCTTTAATGCATTGAAACACTATTGCAATCGCATTATGTCGCAGTTAAATCACATTGATGGTTTTTGCCCATATCATGAACCGTAGCACACCTATGTCACACCAATTCACCCATTGGTTTTGATGAATGACATTAACACTAATATTTTTGGGACGTCACTGTGTTCAGGACCCCAGTGTCCCTGGACCTGTCTTTGACCAATAGTGAATAGAAAAACTCCACATAGTAGTTGCTCAGTGCTCTGACCTACGGAACACATTTTTTACAAGCGCGTTCACACACACCCATCCCATGTGTCTGGAGTAATGCAGGCACGCGTTTCCTCCTGCGTAACTGAGGAATGGATTACAGCCACGACATAAACAGGTTTGGATATCAGTGAGAGATCCGGAGTACTTATTGGTTTAGAGGTGAGCTCTAATGGTTTTGAAGTAAGAGGCCTAGGATTCTAGCAAAGACTCCTAAGCCAAACTTGCCTGCACCAAGAACAAGGATTTGATTCCAGCTTCTAGTGTACTGGAGCTACAATCAGGCCACTGAGGAAAGTTAGCGCTGTTCGATCTGCAAGCTTTAGCTGGCACATTCATCTTAAAGTGTCCAAACAGTCCATTTGAATGGGCCACTTTAGTCTGACAAGAGATTTTAATGCCTTTGACTATTCTTGGTCCAACGGTGATACTGAAGACTGTGTGTAGCGTATCGTCCCGCCAAAGCAAAAGAAAAGAAAGACAGCTGCACACGTAGGGCAGGTATTTAGTTGCTTGCTGTGGGGTGTAGTGGGGAGTGACAGAGTGTATTCACACTATGGGAATATGTCCATCCCTCTCTTCCTGCTCTCTCTCTCTCTCTCTCTCTCTCTCTCTCCGTCTCTCTCTGTCTTTTTCTCTCTGTCTTTCTCTCTCTGTCTTTCTGTCTATCTCTGTCTCTGTCCCTCTCCCTGGCTGTAATGTGGCTGTAAAATCCCCAGCTGGTCAGGTGACTTGAAGTCTTCACAGCATCTAATGATGCAACAATAAGAGAAATTTCATCACTCACTAATGGCTTCGGTATTTTCATTTTTTAAGTCAAGGTAAATATTACATCACCACCATGGTTACATGGTTACAGTCACTCACATGACAGGCAGCCTGACCCCTGACACTCGACACAGGCAGCCAGGTCTGCCCCTTCCTGACCTTCTTCACCTGCACCGTTTCCTCCGGTGTAACTATGGGATGGATTACAGCTGTGGTTAACCAACATTAACAGGTGTGGATGTCAGTGCGAGGAGATTTGGATTATTGGCCTAGGATTAAAGAGGCTTTCTAGCAAAGATTACTATAACAAGGATTTGATTCCAGCTTCTAGTGTACTGGAGCTACAATCAGGCAATTGAGGAAAGATAGCACTTTTCGATCTGCATGCTTTAGCCGGCTCATTCATCTTGTTTAAAGTGTCCAAACAGTCTGTTTGAATAGGCCACTTTAGTCTGGCATGAGATTGACACTGAATGCGTTCAACTGTTCTGGGTTGAGTGGTGATACTATCTAAAATAACATGACTTCCACAACCGGCATACTGTTAAAAAACACATATCTATAACTGTGGAAATGAACAAGCCTGTAAGAATTCATATCATTCTGAAGTGGGGAAACTTCCTAACCTCTAGGCCAGCAGCCACAAGGCGAGGCTCAGGAACGTTCCATATCAAAAGGCCCTGGAAGTGTAATATGCTGTACTGTATATTTTTCAGTAGTAAACCATCGCCCATCTTCTTCTGCTGCCAAACCTCTTAATCCACACTGTGATGTAAAAACCAAGACAACACAGCTCAGTCCTTTCAGACCCAGAATGTCTCTCAAAGCTCCACCAGGCCTTCATTAAAGGGGAGTAGACTTGTGGATGTGGTTCACGATTCAGTATAATTTACTGTTAGCCAATAAATCAGTGTCTACATATGAATTTATGTCTTAAAAACAAAAAAAAGAATTAAAACAGTAAGCAGTTTTTCATGGAGGATTGTGGGTTCATTATCTCACCTGCTATACTACTATATGTGTCTCATTACAAGCTAATTAGTGCAACAATCTCACACTAACCCAAAACTTGAGTGCTTCCTCGAATTGTAAGTCGTTTTAGGTTAAAAGCGTCTGTCAAATGAATGTGATGTAATGTCTGTCATCATAAATGCATCGTAGCCCATCAGACATCTTAAAAGACCTACTTGGTAGACGGCCAGTCTTTCTGACTCTTATTTTAATAATTCTAGACAGGTTTATGTAAAAATGCCATATTCAATACCAACTGAGGGAATATCAATACTGGAGGGACGACGTAAGAATCCTGTCCAGTCTGGTAATAAATCTAGCCTCAAACAGTCCACACACACACACACACTCTCACATTTACACACACTGTAACAGTAGCTGGGAGTTCCTTCTTGCAGGGTAGTAGAGCGTGTGAGAAATTAGAGCATGTGTTTCACTTGGCTGTTATTTTACTATCGAAGAGTCTGTAATAGTCTCATGTGATACTCAAAGCTGTGACACCGGTTTCGGAAATGAAAGCGATGTCCTGCTACTTTTATTTTGATGCCTTCATTATTATTTTGAGGTGGGTTAGAGGAGGGTCCAGACTTTTGCCAGTGTATGTAATACAATGTAAAAAAAGGGCTGTTGGATTAAAAATGGTCCATATTGTAAAACTACAGCCCTATAAAGCTACTATGATCCTGAACTGGCTCAGGCATTGCAATAATAGCCATGATTATAACATCATCAATTTCGTTTTTCTTTTTTTTTTTTTTGATAATCAGATTCCAGCTCTTGTTCTCTTCATCAGCCTCGTAGCTCCAGAAACCTCGGTACACGAGGAACACCTTCTTTTCGCCTGTTTTACTATTGTCCTCTATATCTCCCACCATCAGGACATAGTTGTCGCTTCCCCTGACGGGTTTGTGGATCCGATTGTTGGTCACAGCTTTGACAGAGTGACAGCGAGAACCTGCCCCGCCAAGCTGCAGTTTCTCCTCAGCTGCCCCGCGAGCAACGTAAGTCACTCATGCTGTTGTTCATCTTTAATACAGTCACTTAATAAAATCAACCTCATTAAGCTGATGTGCTGCGTATGCACACACACACACACACACACACACACACACACACACAAAGTTGTCTTTAATTAATTTGTTTTTCATGACTTGCCTCTCTTTTGCTGCAGGTGGACAGACAGCTGGACTTTTCTTGTAAGTTCTTTTCGTCTTTCAGACAGAACTGTCAGCTAAATATCATGCTAGTTTATGCAAATGAGTACTTGACCCAGTCAGGGACAGCGTGACAACAGAATTGCATGGAATGGACACAGTGGGTAAGGAACTGTGATATTTAATGTTATTGCAATATTTGCGAGTTCATTCACAAAGTTTCCGCACTTTTTAATCTCTGTTTATTAAGAATTTATTAAGAAATAAACTGCGAGGGCAGCCAGCTTGCCAGACCAAACGATACACATAAATTTTTTCCAGAGCCTATTTTGCCTCGCCTCACCCTTCCAATGTAAAATACATTTTAGTGAAAGGCTCCTCAAAATTATGTTTATGTTAAAATAACATGTCGGTCATCAGGCAGCTCATTCATAACCATTTCATGTAATTACTTTCTGTGAGGGGACTTTTAAAGGCAGGTCTCTGGTTCCATTTACCACCAATGTAAACAATTCTGGACAATTCTAGCAACCTGTTAGTTAAGTAGTCAGTGTTGTTGAGAAGATGCATGTAGCTGTGTTTATATATAATGTTGGTGATGCTAAAGTATTGGCCTATTTTGCCTCATTCATAACAGTCTGATGCAATAACTTTTCCATTCACCACCACACTAAAAATGTATGAGTCACACAGAACTCTGAATGTTTGCAATTTGCAAACACTTAGGCCTCGTCCACACGGACGTTTGAATCTTGGATAAATGAACATGCTCTGAACGCCATAGGCGATTTTGTTGCGTTTTGTATCTGCACTTGATTGACTTCAGTGAGGCGTTAGACTGGCATTCGTCTGACACTGTTTAACTCCAGCCTGCAGCCCGATGTGTAGTTTCGTGTATTCACCTGTGGGAGCAGTAATTATTCTCTCCAGATTGTTTACATCTTGGACATCTTGATTTGTAGTTCTACACTGAAAACATTGTAGTTCTACATTGAAAACGAAGTTTTATTCCTTGTTAAAATGTACAATCGACTATATTGTTTTAAAAATCCTCCTGATATGTCACACAACGTCAGGTCAAAGAGACGTTTTTTGTCTCAAAGAGACGTGAAGATTTCTGCAGATGTTCTTTAACTTAACTCGCATGTCAGTATCTACTTTTGACTTTCTGCTTCGACTGGTACAACAGCACAATACACGCCACTCAACAAACACTTGAATAATGGGACATATGGGTCAACCGAATGGCATGTAAACATAATAGTGGCGCTTTCTTTGCGTTTGTCGGGATTTCAGCAAAATTGACGCCAAGAAAACATCGCATGTAACGTTTTGTTGATGCCATCTGAACGTGCAGCCGACCGAGCGCCGGTGCTGAACGCCCGCGTGGCTGCTTTGATTTGCTCCAATGAGCAGAAAAACGGTCTGCGCTCAGTCTGTGCTCACTTGACGCCACGAACACCAGAAAACGCCTGATTCAGACATCTGCGTGGACAAGGCCTTAATATTGCAGAAACAATGAAAAAGGTGCAAAATCCTTCTTCTAACAATAGAGAAATTCAACAGAAATGTTCTTTAACCATAGCAATGTTTGATTCATGCATTTTGCAGGCAAGAAAAATGTACAAAGGCTCCTTAGGAAGTGGTTTGGCGGTGCAGCAAGTATACAAAAATAGTTCCAAATAAAACTGTCAGATTTAAATTTAACCTGTAGATCTGATTAAACCTGTGACAAGGTCTAAATGTGGAGGTTTAAAGGTAATATGTGAATGACAGGCAACTTGATTTCACCCCAAAAGAGCAGAAAACATGTCAAATGTTATTATTTTCATTGACCCCACCCATCTGCCTAGTTTTCCGTTGTGTGTGACAGTAGTATGGTCTTTAACCTGAGAAATTACAACCATCACTCCATAAAATCACACTCAGTTTACATGTCTTTTTATCAACTGGCATGGGATTAATATAACATGTGGTCGTTATGGTTCATTTTATTTGAGATAAATAGACAGCAGAACCTGATTTGGGAGCAGTCAGTCCGTAAAAATGAATGTCTGGGTGGATTCAGGCAGAACCAGATTCACTGAGCAGATGAAACGACTTTCTCATGTACGGTTAATCCTGCCTGGATACTGAAAACTGTTTTGATCCCTTCTACAGAACTCTCCTCTCCAATGACTTCAAACCTTGGCACAATTATCGGAATCCCCCTTGTTGCTGTTCTGTTGCCGGCATTATTTTCTTGGCCTGGTGGAAGCTAGATCACCCTAAGAAGTAAGAACCCGACTCTTCAGACTCTCATTCGGTTGTCTGTTGTGGAAGTGAGGGATTTAAAGTGTTGATATTTATCTGTGCAGGTGTTTCCAGGTGTCACAGACGAGGGTGAAGTAGAACGTACCTGAAGCCGGAGGTGTGTCGCCCATGTAGCGTGACGGATGAGCCCAGACGCGGACAGAAGCGAGAGGGCTGGTTAATCACGCTGTTTAACCTATGAACGCTCTGAGTAGAGTTTGATTCCCACCGGAATCCTCATTCACAATCATGCACTAGAAAACGGAAGGGTTTACTCACGTGAGTGAAGGTGCGGCGATCCAGGGCGAGGTAGTGAACTCAATGAATGAGCACCTAGGAAATCCCGTTTCCTGTTTATATACTATGTGACGCGCTCATTTCCTGTGACCTTTGCGCGTCACCTGACTAGTGCATGTGACAGTACCCCCCCTCCAGGACCGTCTCTCGATGGTCCAGGCTGAGAGGATACCCTGCGAAGGTAGTCCTGGATGAGAGATGGGTCCAAGATGAACCGCCCAGGGACCCAAGACCATTCCTCCGGACCATAGCCCTCCCAGTCGACTAGGTACTGGGTGCCACGGCCACTGTAGCCAGTGACGCCACTTCTCCAGAGCCCACTTGATGCCCAACAGCTCACGGTCCCCTACCCCGTAGCGCTGCTGAGTGGGATTAAACTTTCTGGAGAAGAAACTGCAGGGATGCAGTTTCTGGTCTGGACCTTGCTGTGAGAGAACGTCCACATCGGAGGCGTCCACCTCGACAATGAACGGTTTGGTAATGGCATGAATGAGAATGGGGGCTGCAGTGAAGAGTGAGCAGAGACGGTGAAAAGCCTGAATGGCATCGGCTGTGAGCTGGAACGGAGTCTTGGAGGGGCGAGTGAGAGCAGTGAGAGGCGCCGCGACTGAACTGAAGCCCCGGATAACGCGGCGGTAGAAATTCGCAAACCCCAGAAAACGTTGGAGCTGTTTAAGCGAAGCAGGTAGAGGCCAGCTACGCACAGCTTCCAACTTCTGGGGGTCCATGGCCACACCCATAGGAGTAATGACAAACCCCAGAAATGTGGTGGAACGCTGGTGGAAAGCGCATTTTTCCAACTTCCAGAACAGTCGATGGGCCAGCAACCTCTTTAGCACTGCGCGGACATGCTGGTGGTGTTCTTCTTCGGTCTTGGAATAAATCAGGATGTCGTCAAGGTAGGCGAATACCCAGCGACCCAGCATGTCCCTCAGCACGTCATTGATAAGTTGTTGGAAGGCAGCCGGACTATTACACAAACCAAACAGCATTACCAGCGTTTCGTAGTGGCCGGTGGGAGTAATGAAGGCCGTCTTCCACTCGTTGCCCTCTCTGATGCGCACGAGATTGTAGGCACTGTGGAGGTCCAGCTTGGTAAAGATGGTGGCACCAGAGAGAGCGTCCAGGGCAGTGTTGGTGAGAGGGAGTGGATGACGGTTCTTCACTGTGATTTTGTTGAGACCCCGATAATCGATGCATGGGCAAAGACCTCCGTCCTTCTTCTTCACAAAGAAGAATCCCGCGGCCGCTGGAAAGGAGGAGGGTCGAAGGGTCCCGTTACGCAGCCCCTCGGTCACGTACTCCTCCATGGCACGCTGTTCGTCCTTGGAAAGGGTGTACAGCCGGCCGCGGGGTGGAGTCGTACCGGGCAGGAGATCGATGGCAAGGTCGTAGGGTCTATGAGGAGGGAGTTGGACAGCCCTACGGCGGCTAAAGACTTCCACGAGGTCTCGGTACGGCTCCGGGATGGCGTTGGCGTCGATTTCGGGGTCTGGGGACTCCCTGGAGCACGTCCCAGCCGCCGCCGCGAGGCAGAGCTCATGACAGGTCGAACCCCAGTGGAGAATCTTCTGTTGACGCCAGGAGATGAGGGGGTTGTGCTGCACGAGCCAAGGATAGCCCAAAATGACAGGTGGAGAGGTGAAGTGAGTGACGAGGAAGGACAGTCTCTCTTGGTGGGAGTCGATGGTGAGTTGAATTGGTATGGTGCGGTGAATGATGGGGCTGTACTGAAGGGGTCGACCGTCAACGGCAGTAATAGTTAACGGCTGGGATAATGCTTTGATTTTTACACCCAATTTTTCGGCATAAGACAATGAAGTTGCCAGCTGCCCCCGAATCAACGAAAGCAGCGACACTGACCTGTTTGTGGCCAGGTTGGATGTAAGCCTGAACCATAAAACGGGAAACGGTCGGGATCTTGGAGGTGGCGAGAGAGAACCCAGGTGAAGACCTCCGTTTCCTCACCGGGTCTGGCCGTTTCCCGGACGAAGTGGACAGACGGCGCGGTGATGGTCCGGAGCAGCGCAGTACGCGCATAACCCCTCTCGGTAACGGCGGGTCCGCTCCGCCTGGCTCAGGGAAGCGCGTCCTAATTGCATGGGTTCCCCTGCGGCTCCTGAGTGGGCATCGGAAGGAGGTGAAGGTTCCGTGATGTTGGAGACTACCTTAAACGGTGCGATGGTTGGCGTAGGCGGCAGGGTACGAGGGGTAGCCTGGGGACGAGAGCTCATGCGCTGGTCGATCCGCATGCAGAATTGGATCAACCCCTCCAGTGTCTCGGGTAGCTCTCGTCCCACCAGCTGGTCTTTAATGCGGGAGGCTAGCCCCTCATAGAAGGCCGTCCGGAGGGCGGAGTCGCCCCATACCATCTGTATGGCAAGGGTACGAAACTCCGCCGTGTATTTACTCACCGGGCGTTCCCCCTGCCGCAGATGGTACAGCTTGGATGCCACCTCCACCTCACTATCCGGATGTTGGAAAGCCGCCTTGAGGAGTCGAGCGAAGTTGTCATAGATGTAGCAATCCGGCGTGTCGGCTCTCAAGACGGCTGACGCCCACTCTGCTGCCTGCCCGGTGAGGAGGGAGACGAGAAGTGCGATTCGGGCTCTGTCGGTGGGGTAGTGGTCCGGCTGAAACTCAAAAACCGAAGAGAGGTTAGTGAGGAATACCTCGCACTTCCCGTCTACACCATTCCACATATCAGGTAAGGAAATCTTGGGGGTGGTCCGAGCAGTGGGTAGAGGATGAGATGAAACAGATGAAGTGGCCGACTGTGGTGGAGGCGAGACAGCGGGGGTTTCGGTCGAGCGCTGTTGCAGGAAGGCAACTTGGTGTCTAAGCCCAAGTACCTCCTGCTTCAGACCCTCGATCTCCTTCCCCTGCTGCTCGACCAACACCACAAGCCGGTTCCAGTCCGCTGGGCTCACAACCTGGGGCTCATTCATTCTGTCACAGATGAGGGTGAACTAGAACATACCTGAAGCCAGAGGTGTGTCGCCCATGTAGCGTGACGGATGAGCCCAGACGTGGACAGAAGCGAGAGGGCTGGTTAATCACGCTGTTTAATCTATGAACGCTCTGAGTAGAGTTTGATTCCCACCGGAATCCTCGTTCACAATCATGCACTAGAAAACGGAAGGGTTTACTCACGTGAGTGAAGGTGCGGCGATCCAGGGCGAGGTAGTGAACTCAATGAATGAGCACCTAGGAAATCCCGTTTCCTGTTTATATACTATGTGACGCGCTCATTTCCTGTGACCTTTGCGCGTCACCTGACTAGTGCATGTGACACCAGGATCGGAAAGCGGCCATGTGCGGACCTGAAGACAGCACAACACGCCACTTTATAAATGGAGAACAACCAGTGTGAATCTCCACTTTTCCGTAGCAGCTCTGGTGCTTTCACATGGACTCATTGTACATTTACGTGGACCACTCAAAGCTTTAACCAACTGCAGCAAGGTTTTCCAGGGAGAAGTGGGGTGATGTAAGGTAGAACAGTAAATATCAGTTTAATCTGGTGTTTTTGTCAGTCTTCGTACGATGGTGGAATATTTAATAAATTATTAATGATGAACACCCCACTTCCCCATGTCAAACTGATTTCATCCCAATAGGGCTGGGATCCCCAACTCCAGTCCAGCACAGTTTATAGTGCACAAGGAACCGTGCCCCACTGCGAACAGATGTTTTTCCGTTACAAATAAAGTGAGCCGAACCCGAGCTGCTCGACGGCAGGGCTGAAAGTGGGCCGCAGCCGAGCTGACTGCGTCACTGCTTTCTGATTGGTCAAACTGTTGGGTATGACAACATGGACAGAAGCAATTGTGTTTTTACTGTCTGCGAAAAAAAAAAAAAAACGAACAAATGGGAAGTCGACAAAGAACAAGCACGACTGTCTGATTGGGCTGAAGATAAATTTCAGTGGTAGTTTTCAGTGATGCTAACAAATTTAGCACTGTGAGAAACGTGAAGGTAATCCAGGACATGAGCAAGTTAGCTGGGTCAGGTTTTCATCACATGGATAAAGAAGGCAGAGAAAAAGGTAATACACTCAAACAAGACTGTGAATGATAAAAGACCACAATAACAAAAACTTTCCACTGGTTTGACTCCATAGAGGCGGTTTTGGGACGACGGCGGGACATAAACTGTGAGCAGAGAATTGCCTTTCAGTGATTTCCCTGCTGAAACACCCCTGTTAATCGGGAGGTTTGAGTGTGTGTGTTTGAGGAGGGGAGCCAACAATTGTGTTGGACACCGACCTCTCAGGACCAGAGTCCCTGTAATAGGCCAAGTTAGACTCAGGTTAAGGGTGGGCGGGGGAGAAAGGTTTCTTTTTCTATGACTGTTTTCCATTCACAAAGCATTTCTGAGTGCCTTTATAACTGTGATACTGCACCACAAGATCAGAAATCACTGGAACTATGAAATAATAAGAACTATTTAACAAAGCTAGGTATTTAAAACAATTTTATTTATTGGACTTTGTTTTTCTAGCTGATATTTATTTAATTTTAGATTATGACTGCAATCACACATCCGATCTTCCAGAAAATGTATTTCAGGGTGTCCCCAAAGATTTGAACACCATGTTCAGGGGGAACATCATTCAAACAAAACAATATGACAAATATTGAAGAAACATTGAAGGAATATTATTTCTTTGTTAATTTCTTGTTGTGTTTGAGTTACCCTGGGCCAGTGGGTCAAAATGACTTAGAATAAAATATTGTCATATTAACTTCGTTTGAACATTTTTCAGGCTTGGGGCTGGCCAGAGGTTTCGGACCACTCAGTCTCTATACAAGTATATAGCACAGAACTGGTAACAGCCAGGAGCTACCGATGATGTTTTATTTTTTTTCATCATTGATGCTGTTTAAGTGGCAGGTTCTCTGTTCTCTGTGTGATACTCCTTGTTTAAATGTTTAAGTCATTTACTGTTAGATTTGTGTTTTAGAAAATTTCAGATTTTTAATTTAAAATGTACTTATTGTTTATATCTGCACAAAAAGGAGCAGTTCAGGATACATTTCACTGTGTGTTGTACTTTTATAACTATGCATGGGACCAATAAAGAATCTTGAATCTTAAATGTAATTGGAGACACAAAAATAATGTGGATCTTTCTCAACAAGTCCCAGTATGACCTTGGTGGAAACAATGTCCTGTGTTTGTGTATGTAATAGAAAAAAAATACACACACACATTTCATCAGGCCAGGTTGCAATGGTGTATGATCAAGTGAAGTTAATGCTTACACAACTCACACTAGGATTCCCTTTCTCTTTTGCAGTGGAGAGTGAGATTGCATAGGCAAAACATTGTGTCATCTGGGGAAGTATTTTCTTTCACATTGTAGTATTACACATTACAATAGGAAATCATGTTGATGGATAAAAATAGATTCCAGCCAGTTCCCACCAAATGCCAGGGTGAAATACTGTCAGTGCTTTTAAAGCCATATATAATCAGCTTCATGACTACTGGTAAAACGGCCATGAAAGGTCTGTCATCACAGATCCTCCAACATATTTGATACAAGGTGTTTTCTGTATAATTCTGTATAATCAGTGTTGTTAAAAAGCTCTATGTTTCTTCATTTGACCTTGTTTAACACACAAATTCACACCTTACCTAACATTCTAGCATTTCAATTACATTGAAAATATTGCATTAAATGAAAATACAAGTAAGAGGCCTCTGGAATCCAGACACCATGTCACTAGATTTGTACGTCTGTTTGGTAGCTGTGCTGTAGCCTCCATGGTGAAAATTGTGGAGGCCTGAAGAAGGGGGCGAGCGTTGAGCTGCCAGAAGCTGTTTGAGGCAAGTGTTTGTCTATAGTAGTGATTCTCAAAGTGTGGGCCAGAGTCATGACAGGCAGGGTGCAAGATATCTGGTAAAAAAAAAAAAATTACGACAGAGCAAAGAAATCACATAAGTTACTTTCGCAAACTGACTCGTTCACTGCTGTCAGAGCCCCAGAGGGTCAAAATGAACAGATATTTAACAGGTAATAAAGGATAAACAGGTGATGCTTCTGAGAGAAACGAGGCAAGCGTCACAACTGGCAAAAAAAAAAGAAACATGATGAAAAGAAACATGATGAAGCATATCTTGACCTATATTTCACAGTTAATGTGGAAGGAAATGAAAAGAAACCTGTCTGTATTTTATGTTTGAAAACTGGCAGCTGACAGTATGAGACCCAACAAATTAATTTGCCTCTGTTTTTGTGCAGACTAATGCATCACTTTAGTGACAAATGTCACAAAAAGTTTTTTGAAGTGAAATTACTGTTAACAAATTTGATGTTATCTAAATAAAGTAAAGTTACACATTGACTTTTCTGTCATTGTTTTGTTAAGGTGGGGCATGAGGCCAAGAGGGGAATGTCAG
>JBBIGA010163992.1:0-17135 GCA_037576975.1 Alestes dentex | reverse complement strand
TAAATGCAGTTTCAATAAATTGCTTACTCTTCACTTCCGGAGGAGTGTATGCTGTGCGCGTTTTGGCTGCTGCTTCTGCTGCAAATGGTACAACAATGGTACAAATGGTACAACAATATACACATGGGAAGCTCAAGAAACAGCTCTCCAACAGCTGAGCTAAGCCAATTATTGCTTACTGTAGATATATTGAAATTGCAATTGTCAGCTTTACAACAAAATACTAAATGTTATTAACTTGTGGTGTGTGAATACCTTTTCTCTATCATTTACTCTTATGAATACATACTTCTGTGCACATATTTTAAATACAAAGACAAACAGATAACATGTGTCAATTTGAAGTGGGTATATGCGTTGAAAGTTTAGCAAATAGCAAAAACGTGTCCGAATGCCTGTTTGCTCTCAATGTATGTAACAAACTTGAGTATTAAAAATAAAAATGATAAAAAGACAAACTATTTAAATATTAGTTTAACTGGTAAAAACCAGTGTTTTTATCAATTTCCTATTAAAATGTTTTTTTTTTTTACAGTGCCTCATTAAAAGTGTAGATCTGTGTTATAAATTCATCACTACTGTCAAACAACATTCAGAAAAATATTTTGACACTGATCTAGTGCTCACCTTTGTTAGTACTGCAGTGTGATCCTCCCCACAACATATGTAAACAACCCTTTGGGACCTGAGAGACTTCAGCAATGACGGAAAACATCGATCTACACGAGAACATGCAGCAAATGATCAGAGCTAGTAAATACTACATATTACAATTCTATTACATCAAGTGAACAATTAACTTGCCTTTGTTATCATTTAAACCCAGCTGGCCAAACTTGTTTCGCCCCCATCCAAAAACAGCTCCTGACAGAGTGAGCCCGAAGCTGTGGGCACCTCCTGCAGAGATATGAGCAAATGGAATGCCCAGCAAAGACTGGATGGCATGTGGGGTCCAGACACTGGTTCCTTCTATTCCCAATCCAAGCTGCCCATACTTATTTTGCCCCCAGGAAAAGATCTGTCCTCCTGAATAGAGATGTAATACATCACTTTGTGAAGCATTTACAGTCTTAAATATTCAAGCAGAAGATAAAAATCCAGAGAACACTAACTGAGCATCATACGTACTTCTACAAAGAGCAAGAGAATGACGAAATCCACAAGAGACCTGGACAATATGGACCTCTGACAGACTCTTTATGTTTCTGGAGAAGAAGAAAATAATTTAAATTAGCACATCAAAGTAATAATTTGGCAAAAAATACGATTTTCCACCCCAAATGCTGTCAATTAGGACAGATGCATTCGGTAGTCGAATTGTGCATTAAAATTTGCAGAAAAATGCCATATTTAAAGTTTGGTCTTTGTCAGGATTTGTCAGCATATTTTTATTTAACAAGACCGATAAAACATGTAATTTGGCGTTTAACCCTTAGAATGCAAGCGGCACGTGCCAGAAACACAACAAATGGTAAATTCTCATCATACTGCAAAATAACTGCTTACATGGATGTTACCCTGGTTCGTGTTGATGGTCAAGGTGTCAGAAGTCATGCTTTATTTGGTGTTCCTATGTCATGTAGAATCAAAGTGATTGAAAATTTATCATGTAATAATACCGCAACTGGGGTTTCAGAAATACACTAATGTCCATTAATACCCATTTTTAATTTTAGGTCTTAGAAACAAACAGAATAAACACAAGGTCTTTGAACCCGGGAGTACTTTCAGAAAAAAACCCGTAGAGGGAGTGGGGGCCCAGAGATTGGCATACCAGCTGGCATACCAAGTGAAAGCGCAGCAAATGGTGAACGTGTTTGAGAGCACCGCACAGTTTTAGACTTAAATCAGATTTTACTGATATGCTGTAAATTTTTAGGACTGAACTTTGCAAATTACTGTACAGGTAGGTAGCGGGTTTGCTGTATACTTCAACACATACATAACGCTAACTTTCACCAAAAGTTTGTTTAATGGCCTTTAAGCATATGTTAATACTTGAAACAGAATGATACATTGCTTCATGACACATTTCAGAAATATGTTTAGTTGTAGTGGGTTGTGACGAGCATTACGAGTCCTGGTAACTGAGGTGTAGGAAATAAAGTTCTTTTACTTGTCAGCTGGCTAAATTAAAAAAAACAAAACAAAAAAAAAACACATTTGCTGACATGCACTATCGCTGAAAGAGCTCTGCAAGACTCGCTTACGTATGCCAATCAGCTGCCTACAATCCAAAAACACCAACTTGTAAGCATAAGTAATGTTCACAATTTGGTAGCTAAAATAAGCTCCAGTTGCACTGGCACCAACATTATTCAAATATATAGATATCAAAACAAACAAATTAAATTTTCTAATTTTTTGCAGTTATGTACAGTTTTAAAAGTGTATTTTTCAGGCATTTTCAGTTTAACTGGGAAAATGGCAAGGTTGGCATGAATAGGTTTCATACCCTCAAAACAGTTAAGAGCACCCCAAACAGAAAATGAAATATCAAAAAACCAAAAGAAATAGAAATTCTGTTCACCTGTGTGCTATAACATTTTAAATTCACATCCTCAAACAGTTCATAACTTGGTCCCTAGCATATAATATACAGAGGGGGAAATGCTGAATTTGTAAGTTTGCTAACTTACAAAAAAAAGAATTTGTAAGTTTGCTGATTTATCAACCAAAAATCAAGAAAAAACATGTTACATAAGTTATACATTGATTGGCATGTCACTGAGTAGAGGTGTGAACCTTCACTGGTCTTACAATTCTATTACGATTATCATGTCAACGATTCGATTCGATATCACGATGCATCCCATCAATTTTCTACATTACTTCACATCAGGGCCGGTTCTGGACAGACATATATGAGGGGGCAGAAAGAAATGTGAAGGGGGCACATGGTGGAGATAGGCAGGAAAGGGGTGGTGTGGGTGGGGGTGCTCTGGATAACTGTTTTTGTCATGTACTTAGATTACACTTTGTCAGGCCTCTACTTCAAGACCTGTCCAACCTGGGTGTCCCACCTGAAGGCTCCTCACTATTGCCAATAACTAAAAAATTGTTGGCCAAGTTATAAAAAAAAAATCAATTCACCAAGTCTTGAAAAATAAAACTGAAATGTCAAATTAAAAATCGCTGTGATTACATCGGTATATGAAACAGAAGACTGTTGAGTGCCGAGTTGCTCTGCATTTACATACTAACTCTGAGTCGATGTTTAGCTGGAGGGTGTGAGTGGGGGGGGGTCTCTGCCGAGTGCTGTGTGAGCCTGCGCACAAACAGCACGGAGAGAAAGAGCGAGCAGGAGATGAAAACTCTTATGCCTCATTTATGCCTTTTCCAGTGGATTTTTCAGTTACTCAAGTAAATATTGTCCATATTCAGTTTGTGGGTAATCCAATATTTTCTTTCTCAGCGTTTGTTTCAGTGGGCGTTGCCCCCTCTTGCCCTAGCGTAGAGCCAGCCCCACTTCACATTATGTTTTCAAATACAAGCAGTGAGATGTAAGCTCCCGTTTTTATTAAACGAAAATGGAAAATGTATACAATAATTGGTTTGAGGGTGGACCTTTCTGTAGTGACCACATCTTTAATGGTGGGGGAAACCTTTTTTGTGGGACATGCTCTACACATTTTTGGCTGGCGTGCGTAAGTAACGCCATTGAGTTGAGAGTTACCGCTACTGGAGAAACCTGTACTCAGATCAGGCAGGCACAGTCACTACCGGGACTTTCTACCTAGGTTGTAAAGCCGTCGCCAGAAAATCAAGCAATGTCATTATGATACAATCGATTATGTTCTGCCACTGCATCGATGCAGAATCACCCACGTCTGCACCCCTCTCATTGAGTGAAATAAGTATTTGATCTCTACAACCCAGCCAGACTTCTGGCTCCCACAGACTGGCTGTGTGCCCAAGTTGCACACAGATTACAATCAATCAATCAATCACAGATACAGATTAAGCAGTTCCCTCCAGGATACATAAAGTTATCTGATTCTGATACTCCTGATCTTAACTTATCAGCAAGAAGTTTGGTGAAAAGGTGACAACTGTTGGTGTGATTATCTGCAGATGGAACAAATATAAAATGACAATCAACTGCCTTCGGTCTGGAGCTCCATGCAGTATCTTGCCTCATGAGGTGAGGATGATCATTAGAAAGGTGAGGGATCAGCCCAGAACTACAAGGGAGGAGCCTGTTAATGATCTGAAGGCAGTTGGGACCACAGTCACTAAGAACCACTGGTAAAACACTACATCAAATGAATTGATATCTTGCAGTGCCCGCAAGGTCCCTCTGCTCAAGAATGTACAGCCAAGTACATGTGCCTTTGCCAGTGAACATCTAAATGAATCAGAGAAGGCTTGCGAGAAAGTGCTGTGGTCAGATAAGACCAAAATCAAGCTCTTTGGTATCAACTCGACCTGCTGTGTTAGGAGGAAGAGAAATGCACCAGCCACACAGTCAAGCATGGAGGTGGAAACATTATGCTTGGGGATGTTTTTCTTTTAAAGGTACAGAATGACTTCGCCGCATTGACGCGCCAGTTGATGGGGCCATGTACCGTAAAATCTTGGACGAGAACCACATTCCCTCAGCCAGAAGACGAGTTGTGGATGGGTCTTCCAGCATGACAATGACCTAAAACATACTGCCAAGGTAGCAAAGGAGTGGCTAAAGAAGAAGTAAATTAAGCTCATGGAGTGGCCTAGCCAGTCTCCAGATCTCAGTCCTATAGAAAATCTGTGGAGGGAACTGAAGCTTTGAGTTGCCAGACAGCAGCCAAGAAACCTAAAGGATCTAGAGAGTTTCTGTAAAGAGGAGTGGGCCAAAATCCCACTTATAAAACGATTATTGATGCATCTTGATGCATCTTTCTCCCCCCTCACCTTGCATTTGTAATGAACCAAAATGAATTTACTTGCAATTTCTTTTCATTATCAAAACAATCAGCTGTGTAATTCTTCAAACAGAAAAAAACTACTGAAATCACAGCTTTGACACATAAATAATGCTTGTGGACCTCAGCTTATTTTGAACAACATAAACAACTGATCTTATTCAAAACAAAGTAATGAAGAGTCCAAGACCTGTCACTTCAGCAAAGGTCTGAGTATAGAATATCTCTGAAGTACTGTGGCTTTTATGAAGTTGAAGGGAACAAGACCTGGACAAGAGTCACACTATATACAAGTTGTGTAAAACTAAATTGAAATATTTTGGAAACATGACAAACATGAGAAACCACATTGAACGTTTTCACCCGAAGGCACAAGAAAAACAGCCGGTGGCTGCCACCGCTAACCAGAGGACCATCGAGCAAGCGATGAGGCGAACTCGGAAAAGGTGAGCAGAATTAAGAAGTCCAAGCATCACTTGAGCTGCTAGTATATCTCTGGCAAAAAAAAATCTATAAATAAATACATCAAATAGAACAGAAAATCTGTTCTATTTTTTGTATTTATTTATAAAACTTTGACATTGCTCGATGGTCCTCTGATTTTTTTTTTTGTTGATATTCTGTCTCTCTCCATAAAAATGAAACTACCTCATATATTAGAGACTGGTCTTTTATTTTGTAAGCCAGCAAACTTTCAAATTCAGCAGGGGATCAAATAATTATTTCCACCACTGTATATAGAATGCATATGGAAAATGTTCAGACTCCTTCACGCTGTCCTTATTTTATGTCTAAGATTAATCATAAAATAGATTAAATTCATATTTTTATATGATGGGTGCAGAAAAAATATGCAGCAATCCACAAGGAACACCTTCTCCAGAGTGCTCTGGATCTCAGGCTGGGACAAAGGTTTACATTCCAACAGGACAAGAACCCAAAGCCTACCACCAAGAAAACAAAGAAAAGGCTCTGGAAAACTCTGTGAAAGTCCTGGAGTGGCCCAGCCAGAGTTCAGACCCGAACCCAATAGAACATCCCTGACACTATCCAACTAACCTTGCGTTTGAAAGATTCTGCCAAAAGAAAGGTGTGTCAAGCTTGTAGGGTCATTCCCAAAAAGACTGCTGCCCAAAAGTGCTGTAACCAAATATTAAGTGAAGGCTTGGATACTTTTGTAAATGGCATACTTCCTTTTTGTAATTTAACAAAACACTGGAAACACCTGTTTTTGCTTTGTCATTATGGAGTATTGTGTGTACACTGATTATATAAAATAATCTTGCAGGGGTCTGAGAACTTTCCAAATGCACTGTACATTGTCTTTTCTACTGTCTTTCAGTATCCTCACTTTTTTGATCCGTATTTAAGTTGGTATTTGCTTATAAGTAGCAGGACATGCTTTACCTGGGAACACGGATGGATTCTTCCATGTTAGCAATGCCGAGTTGTCCGTCAGAGGCCTGACCCCATGCAAACACTTGTCCTTTATCATTAAGGGCAAGAGTATGGGCCTCGCCGCAAGACACTGCTACAATGTTCTGGGCATCAAGCGCCACAACTTGTTCTGTATAAGAGATATGTTCAAAACATACAACTGGGCTTTACATTGGTAATTAACAAAAACATTATTCATCATTATCATTGGAATATACACAGAACAGCCAAAAAATTAAAAACCTGCTTAATATTGTGTAGGTACCCTGCATGCCGCCAGAACAGCTCCGTTTAGGCACCAAGATGTTAGCAGCTGAGTTCATGTTCCTAAAACCACTCTTAAACAATTTTGCAGTGTAGCAAGGTGCATTATCTTGCTTTGCCATGACAGGGCGTACTTAGCCTACCTGAATGTTTTGCTAAGTGGTAATTGTCAAAGTAACTGGTTTAAAAGTTTCCCCATCAGAACTTTGGCCAGCTGTTCACTTGCTGCCTGAAGTAACACACTTGCAGTGTAAAATAGTAAAAAGAGATCAAAATAATACACAGAAAAACTTGTGGAAACATGCAGGCTTTTTCTCTGGGCCACAAACTGTGCTAAATAATCAGGGCTTGACATAAGTGGTACGCAAGTACGCACTGAAATAAGTGGTATGCAAATGCGTGCCAGTTTTCAGTCTTCACAGCGCAAATGCGTCCCTAATTTGTTATTTCATACTGCGTGCCCCGCCTCGCCCCTCGACTTCACGGCCTACCCCGGTATGAGTAAATGACAGAGTGAAGCTTACATGCAATTACAAGATACACAGATTGCTCTCTACCTGGTTTCTTGCGTGCCTTCTCATGTCCCAGCTGTCCCAGGTCATTGCAGCCACATGTATACACAGTTCCATCTCCAAGCAGAAAGACTGTGTGTCTCCTCCCACAGCCTACATCACAAACTGCCTTTCCACTGAAGAATTCACATTTCCTTGGTTCTACTACAATCTCTTCATCAATCCCACCCAATCCAAGCTGGCCGTAGGAGGCATTTCCCCAACACAGCATAGCTACTGCTTCCTTTGGCTCTCCTCCACTTGCTGATGTCTTCACCCTCAAAAAGGTTCAATACAGAACACAACAAGCACAAACTTAGTACGATCATGATTACTCAGTTTATTCGCTCCTGAGGTGTAGCAGCATGCTCAACTCTACCATACACACAGCCCTTTTGCAGAGCCTCAGCTATGCGTTAATGATTAACTTTTTAGCACCTTTCTTTTAATGTTTTACTTTCAATGTTTATTATAACAAAGAAGGTGTTATAAAAGGGAGACAGTAGGGAAAGAAGGGGCAGGGTTTGCTGTCAAAGAAGCAGTTGCTCCAAGGATGCACTTCAACAAAAAGCACGATATGTATAAAACACAAGATAAGGCAGAGCCTGACATCAATGTCTTATATAATAATAATTAAAAAGAGTCCCAATGTATCCCAAATCTTCTTTGTGACTTTGATTTATTATAACATTTTTTCCATTTGTATGATAAAAAGCATCCCTTTTAAATCAGCTGGATTCCTTGGGTTAAGAAATGTTCAACACACCCAATCACATCACATTCATGCCATGCTGGATTTTATGAAGATGTTTACAAAGGCAACAAATTCTGTCAAATCTTTTCCAAAATTTATGACCATCACAGACAGTCAAAAATCACAAATGAGATCATAGCTCACTAACTTGACATATGAAACCTGGACTCAGGACCTAATTCTGCACAATAAACTTTGCATCATTTGACTATTATGGGACACTGTAATAAGGCAAAATGTGTTTTGGCTACAGCTGATATGTTTATATAGTTGATGTGTTTGCTTTAAATAACTGAGTCATGCATCTGGTAATATCATGGGAGTTTCAAAGGCAACTTGCTATGTTAACCTAATTAACAAGGCCACCATATTGGATTTTGTCTACATTTTTATTAAATTGGCATAGATTATCTTCAGACCAAGCCACATAAAGATTATGTTACGTGCGGCAGCACGTTTGTTTTTTTCTCCCTCTCTTGTTTACTCTCTCTCCTTGCTTAACACATTCTGTATCCCTCTTGCTCTTTGAGGACCACCCCGTGATACGATTGGCTCACAGAGTACGTTCCTATGGCTGATCGTCCCTATTGCCTCCCAGTGGTAGATCGCAGCCGGATACATAGCATGAAAAAGAACTAGATATTAAGGGTTTGAATTTGAGGTTTTCCAAAAATAGAATTCCAAAAATAACTTTAGAGCAAACAAAGCAGAGTTGTAATAAACTGCAAACCTGGTTAAATGTACACATGTCATTTTCATATGTCCATGTTTTTCTTAAGGAAGATCAGCTGATCAGCATGATTCTCATTTTCATGAGGAACGCCCCCTTACGGACTTCTGCGGTAGTGGTTAAACAACCGATATAGGGATCTTTCCCTGTATCAGTTGTTTAACCACTACCGCAGAAGTAGTTCTGTGGTACCGGGACTCGTTCGTGAGTTGAAATATCGCGATATTTCGCCAAATCGGTATTTTGTCCCACCCTTAGTGCTTATTAGAGGTTACATTGCTTTGTTCTGCCAGGTTGGGTCAGGTTAGTGTTCCCGTTCATACATTGTGCAGCACCATAGGAAGCCCCTCTGTTAGATTCATTAGGTAAGAGGCGGACACCACCCCTTTGTTTTGGGTATAGGGCAGTGTAGGTTAGTTAGGGTTTTGTTTTGTGAACCAAGGTAGAATAGATAAAACACAGTGAAGGCTTAGGGACGTTGTGTTTTATTCTGTTTCTCCCTCCATTCTAGGGTACCACTTCCTTACAAGAACACCATCCATGAATACATATTTACTGAGTTGATCGACAGAGGACTTTCGAGGAGCATCGGCTAGGCATTTTCTTAAAGATTCATCAGCCTGCTGATCCATAATTAACTGCTTGTAGGTGAGTGGCCTTTCATTGCCTAGGACACATATGTGAATTCGAACACTCCAAGCGATCGCGGAGGGAGCATTGTGGCTTTAATAATCACGTCTTCTGATGACAAAAACGTGTCCGCTAGACCGCCTACCTCCTTTATCTTACGAGCCTGTGCCTGTGTAACTGCACAGGATGGAAACAATTTGCAAACTCCTGGTCTTGTAGTTCGTTCATCTGCACTTCCAAGGGAGGCATCACTTTTCCACCCACTAAGTCATTTCTCTAAAGCATAGAGACCCCCTTTACAGGTAATCGTTCACAAACACCCAAGTGGACAGTTCCAGTTCCAACTCATATCCCCACAAATTCACCCGTCACCACCTCATAATCAAGCCCGTCTTCTACTGAAAGTGCAGCACACACCTCTTGTGCCTTTCCTGTAAGTTTACACTGCAACATCGGCGACCACATATCCTTTGGCCAACTTAAAGATAGCGCAATTCTTTCAAACACTGTAAAGTAGGCTTTCACTTCGGATTCGCGGAATTGAGGTAATATTGGAATAACTTTTGTTATATCAAATTTTGCTATAGGCAAAGGATGAGTTGTAGAAGCCTTATACCATCCTCGATAGCACCAGACTGGTCCAACTCCTTCGACAGAAACCCCATTGCCCACATGGCTTCCAGCTCTAGCTGATGAAGGCAGATGGCTTTGTCTGCCTCCACCTCCAGCTTTTTTACTTCAAGGTGGAACTCCCAGTCACGCAGCTGCTCTTTGTCCCTGGGATTCCGCCTCAATCCGAGCCAACCAGACTCTCAACCCGGACATTTCCCCAATGCAGAGGATCACTCGCTTGGGGGAGAAAATGGTTGAAACAGGGTAAGACCTGCTGCAGCAGACAGGACCTCCGACTCGTCAACCACAGCATCTCCCTGCCTCACTAATGGCACCCCAGTAGCAGGACTCTCCTCAGTGTCCGAGGGCTCGGCCAACGGAGACGCCACCAAGTCAGGTACCTCAGTGTACTTCAAGATTCCCTCAGCCACCAGTTTATCAAACAACGCTAACTTAATTTCTTGTTTCTTTTTAGTCCTCGAAACCGCAGTGTTCTGCCAACAGTAGATGATCATCTTTTCTCAAATAAATCCATGGCAGGATTATCCAAAAAACCCTTCACCGAAAATTGCACCTTTTTTTTCCTCTGACACCACTAATACGAGTCACTGTGCCCTATTCCTGTATTCGTCGGTGCCCCTGGAAGGTACCGGACGAGCCCCCCTATTACGACCAGGGATACTTTATGAAATTTAGGGTCTCACAACCGGACACAGGAAAAGACTCAGAAACTCAGACAAATAACTGTGTTTTGGTATCTATACCCAACAATTAAGTGTATATACAGAACAAACCACTGGTGACTAGAGGTCTGCAACAGGGTGGGATGCCCGCAGGACCCGCGGAATGCGGAGCAAAAGCATGCAGCGCGGGTCTACATTTGAGAGTTTCTTGCGGGAGTGGGCGGGAATAGAGAGATGTGTTCGCGGGAGCAGGACAAAGAGATTGTTCTCTGGACTCCCGCAAAGCAGATGTTTGCCTTGAATACATTTTACAGTTTGTTTTTATATGGAGAACAACATATGTGTCGTTGGGTGGGAATCTCTGGGATGCCGGCAGAATGGAAGCGCAACGAGCACAATGACTGAGGTAAACGCAGAGCCATGCCACAAATTTCAATGTTTCCCTATATTTCTCTCATTCTAACTGTGAAATGTTTCTATTGAGACTTTTTAGATATTTTTTCATTCAGGTCTGTGTCCTACTTAACGTTGTTTGTTCTATTTTTTTGTGGAAGACTGGTTAGCCAAATCTACCCTTATATAAAAGACATCTTTAATTCGCAGCCGGAGTCATGCCCACATAATATAGCCTATGTTTCATAAATTCCTGTATGTCAGTTAGGCAACAAATAAATTTGGTACCTTATTTAATTTTTATAAGCGAAGATATTATAGCAGATATTAGGAGCGTGACAAACCATAATAGATGCGGGCAGGCACGGGTCGAAATATTACACATTTCTGCGGGAGCGGGACAGAAACCTGCGGGAGCGGGATGAAAAATCAGACCCACGCAGAACTCTACTGGTGATACACAAGGACTATGTACACAGACAATATACATATACACACACATACAAGGACAGGTTGGGCCTAAGATGACACCAAAGGAAAGAACAGAATAAAACAAAACGTCCCTAAGCCTTCTCTGTGTTTCATCTATTCTACCTTGGTCCACAAAACAAAACCCTAACTAACCTACACTGCGCTATTCCCAAAATAAAACTTACAAGGGGTGGTGTCTGCCTCTTACCTAATGAATCTAACAAAGGGGCTTCCTATGGTCCTGCACAAATGATTTTCCCTCCTCTCTTCTCCTCTTCCCCCAAACTCTGGCATCCTCTTAAGGGCAGGGAGGTAGGAGTTCCGGCTGCAATCCGCCATTGGGAGGCGATAGGGATGCCTAAAAGAGTGAGAGGGATATAGAGCGCGCCAACGCAAGAAGAGAGAGAGAGAGAACACGCCACCACGTAACAATTATCAAATAGATTTTTGTGAAGAAAGTTTGTAGGTAAACTTGCAAACAGAAAATGTGAAATCTCAGTGAAACACTGGTTCATCAGCACAACTCTAAGTATATACATGCCTACAACCACACAGCAGAAGAAGAAAACAACTGCTTCATTGATAACATATGAGAGTTTGTCTCTCCCACCACCATGCGCAGGGAGCCACTTAATGTTTCTGTTAATGCTATTGTATCCTTGCGGTTAGTGAAATCCTTATAATACAAGTCATTGGTTAGTTTCTGAATTCCTGAGGAAAATTTAAAACCACAACCATTACACTCCACAAGTCAAATAAGCCGCAGTCACACTAGAAATGAGCATGACTGAGGCTGATTCAAAAGAAAAAGTTAGCTGACTCACAAACCACAAACAGAAACAGCACAAAAGCAGTGTCTGTTTTTCACATCTTCCTGATATTTCACCAGAAAATACGACAACAGTATTTATTTTTGCAAAATGAAAACAACAAAAAAAAATTAACGTAGAGACTAAAGCCATTATGACACTGAATGACATTTTCTAGCCTACAATGCTGGGCCTAACATGCAGTTAGCCTACTTTGACTGGGTTAAAATATTCATGGCCCATAGAATAATGGACAGATGGGAAATGCGTGCCCTTCTTTCATACGTTGAGTATAATTTGCTGCAGTTCCTGATTGACCCTGCCAGGGAAGATACAGGGGTGACCTGTGGGTGGTGGTGGCAGACTGGCAGTTGGATAAAATCATGTGTCTAACAAACTGCTTTTGTAGCTGGAAGTCAAATCAAGATAGTTATTTGTGGCAATATTTTCCACATGTAGTCATGTTTAATTAAAAAGATAGACGACCTACAGAGCAGAAAATTCAGGAAAATTTCAACAATGCCACCCTTCTTCTTTCCCTGCGTTTGTACTTGTCATCTTTCTCACCTGTAGACTGACATCTGCTGGTACATATTTTGCCCTACCTCACCCTAATACAACAGCTACTTCTGAGTTTCATAGAAAGAGGGGAGCCTGTTTCTGAAAAGAATTACCAAATGAAATTTCTAAATAGCACAGGATACTGTAATACCTTGATTAACACCAGACTGGGCCTTTAGACTTAAGATTTTGCTTAGGTTTTCAGGCTTCTTTAATGATCATGGTGGAACATGTGAAAACCTATTACACAAAGTTGGTAACATAGTATGGCATTTTTTCTCTTTAGAAAACCAGCCCCACTACTAAAAGCACAAGCTGCACAGATTTACAGCTGACTTTACAAAGATGTTTGGCTGAAGAGTTGATGAAAGTGCTGTACAAAAATGTGTATAAATAATGGGGTAAACGCACCTATTAAGCTCAAGTACCCATTAAGCACACTTGTAACTTTGAATACAAATTCTGTAAAAAAACAAAACAAGAAAATTTCCTGCGTAATATCTAAATAAATAAATGTAATTGTTATTAAATATTCCCTGTATTTTTTAAGTCAATCATGCTGTTGCATATTCTGACAACTTCCTGCTAATGTTCACTCATCCTGGTGACCATTTTGAAAGCCACATAAAAACTCTGCCCAGAAGAGACCCCTCAGAAAATCACATTTTTTAGATACTTCAACCTTTATATTGGGTAAGTATCACTATTTTTTATTTTTTTTTACAAATTTAAGAGATTAATGTTTCTAACACCACCTATCACACGTTTGAACTAGGATGTTAGAGATAGTTACAGTTATTTCAAGTTTTACAGGCAAAAGCTACGATATGTGGTTAGCATGCTAGTCATATAAGATTGTACACTACGCTGATGTAGTAAATCAGTGATATCTTGTGTTTTACAGTTCAGTACATCATTTATTTCCAGACTGTTGAGAATTAATATTTGTAGATTGCAGTATTTTTTAAAGATTTAAGATCATTTTAACATGAGCTTAAAGGATACCGTAGCATAAAAAACGGAGGGCATCAGTGCGACTTCACTGAAGAAAAGCTTAAGTATAAACATATATTCAGTAATCAGATACTCTCTGCAAGTAGTATATGAATTTATATATGATTAAGAACATTTATATAACAAAATACTGATCTGAAAATTAAATCCACTATAATTTTATTCCAAAACTATTGGTGTCCCCATTAAGCTCAGGGTGCTCCCTTTAAACTCGCTTACATAGACTGACAATGTGAATAGTTCATAAATAGTCTTAAAACAACCATTGTCAGTTTTCTTTTCAATTACAGTTTAAAAATCTTATTTAAAGTTTTAAAACATGAGCAATACATTATTTTCACAGATTTAAGATGACAAAACCAAGGCGGAATTACATCGAGAGGGTGCCATCAAGAACCTCTCGCAGCTTCTAGGACATTTGGAATAGACAGAAATGCACTGACATAGAGGGCTAAGGAGTACATCAGTGTGGAGGCTCATCAAGGGCATTAGTAAAGTTAAACTTTTACAGTGCAACACATACAATATGATACTGCACAGCCCAGACTTTTTGCATTTAAAGCTGTATATCTTTTTAATTAATTATATATATTTTTAAATGAAGTTATAAACTATTAAATGGGAGATTAATGTGTCATTGGAACTTCTCATTTCCCTGTGAAAATAATATATATATACACACACACACACACACACGTGTGTTTGTGTGTGTCTCTGCGTTTATGAGAGTTTTAATTTGAAATTCCACTCATTTTTCCAAAGTTTTCCACAATCCAATGGCTGAGAAGTAATTCAAGATAAATCCATTATGCAATGATTAGCTGTAGAAAACATTACTGACTCAAATATCTTTACAGTCGTTTTATTTTATATGCAACATGATCTGTGAAGCTGAAATGTGAACAAAATATTTTTTTTGTCAGTATGTACCTCTAAACCCTACAAATATGTTAAATATAAACATGTTTTAAAAGTACATGTATGCATACATATCGCACTGGCCTTTTTTCAGGAAATTGTTGAAATTGGGTTTTCATTAAATTATTATTCTACAACATCTTGTCCATCATCCCTGAAAATATCTTGTAGAAAATCGCTGGTTTAATGAGTCCAAAAGTCTGTTATTTCCTACATTTGAAAACGCAAACGGCGGAGGTGCATGGAAATCGCCCAACTTTCTTGTGTAAGCCTATGAAGATGGTTCACCTATCAAAGTAAACCATATAAAATGAAGTAGTATTAATGTGCATTTTCCTGCTTGTCAGTGTGAGCTAAGTGGGAAATAAAAGTTTTTTTGTCAGTTGGTCAGATGCAAGTCACGGTAACGTCAGATGGCACAGCTAGACAGGAGAATAGGCAAGGTAGCTGCGCACCTAAATGAGCTGAATAGACTTAAACTCCTTAATCCAAGAGATTCTTCTGCCTTGAACAAGGTTATACTGGACTATTTTACATCCAAAGATGAGGACGATGGTGGAGATGGGGAATTTACCGACGAGCAAGAGGAGTCATGCTATGAAGGTAAGCTAATTATTTCGTTGGGCTACAAGTTTTTTCCGTAGTTTTACTGCATGGCTATCAACCTACAATTAAAATAGTCAGAGTCTGAATTCTTAATACAATAAAAACTTACTTGAAAAAGGTTATCTCCTTTAGGTGACATCTGTTTCTGTATTACACTATGGATATCGCTGTAGTTAACCCTGGTATACTATTCCAAGGTTTCCTGAAAGATTTTGTTTGTGTACTCGGTCACCATGCGCATGTTAAACACGTTAAACAATGGTGACAAGTATGTTGAAAACTTCAGTGCAAGGCACAGCCACAAACTTTATTTTGTTTTTGCATTCGGTCCAGGTTTTATGAGAGTTTAAAACGGGGAATTTGCCTGACATCAGAGGCTCATATTAGGCTACATGATGATGATGATGCTAGCAGACACTCGATGTCTGCTTGCATGAAGTTGGTAGCCACAACAAAAGTGCCCAAATGTTAATTTTGTCTGCACAAACGATGCATTAACGGTTGTATTAGCAGTCCTTGATACTAATGGGGTGCTAGGGCCCTAGATTAGTTAAAGGAACACTTTATAACTTTGGTAACTTTGGTATAACTCCAAATTAATCTGGATGGCATATTGTCAGATATGGGTGAATAAACACAAGTGTCAGGCCTATTCCCACCAGTCATACACTTTACAAAAGAACACTGCTGACTATGTTGTCAAACACCAATTAGCATCTTGTAGCAGTGCCAGTAAGGTTCTGCAAAATGTTTCGAAGGTTTTGTGTGCCTTTGAGGTAGCAGTCCACATATTTTACTCCAAAAACTCTTGCTTTAATGTTTCTCCATCTCTTAAACTGTTCAAGTGCACAAATGCTAATTTTGCATGCACAAACACAAATGATTTATACAGATTTTCAACATATGGGGTGCCAAATTCACACAGGTTTTATATGTTTGTAGCAGTGAAAAAAAATCAAGGCTGTAGGACAAAGCGGAAAGTCATTGATTAGCCTATCTAGGACTGTAAATGTTGATTAAGCAGTAGAAGTTTAGTCTCTTTACTGAAGTCTGATATTTATCATGCTGCATTTCAAATGATGACAATCCTTTCATGGAGGATGTAAGAGAAAAATCGATCTATTCACTTATATTCTAGGCAAACTTATATAAGGCAAATTAGCATATTCAGTTTGTGATTCTTATATTTGAATTATCCTTTCTCTAAAATACCATATTAATGTGATTCTGCTGACTAGTGATCAAGGTTGTGAAGCCAGGCCTGAGGCGCTAGGGCAGTGACATGATTAAACCAAGGATGTTATTTATGCAAACCCTATGTTTCTGAGCTAAAGAGTTTCAGATAAGGTGTTTTGTTCAGACCAGAAAGCACTTGTTCAGGGCCGTTGTCATTAAGCTTCACTGTGAAAAGCCATAACATAGGTTCCGGCTGGAACCTCTTCAGGAGGAGGCAACATGGTTTCTGCCCTGTTTTGATAAGGTGAATGGTCTTCTTGAGAGTATAAGACCTCTTCGAAGGTCCAGTTTCTTTAGAGAGAACTTCCGAATCCAGGACTGGTCTGGATGAAGAATAACTCTCTCCTTAAGAAGAAAATAAAGTCTTTGTTCTGAGTGAAGAATCTTTAGTCAGTTTGCATGATTTTCTCACCAGCCATTAGGGGTGTAACGGTACAGAAAGGTCACGGTTCGGTTCACACTAAAGTAGGGCTGCTCGATTATGGAAAAAAATCATAATCACGATTATTTTGGTCATGATTGAAATCACGATTATTTTACACGATTACTCATTGACTTTGGA
>JBBIGA010163975.1:0-17137 GCA_037576975.1 Alestes dentex | reverse complement strand
TACAATCCATTAAAACATTATCTAAACTGCTGAGCGCGTCCTCCCCTTACCTCTCCTCTCCTCTCCCCCTTGACAGAATGACAGAACTGAAGTAATTAAATAATTAAATAAAAATGATACACTTCTTTTCAGCTTGTGGTTCAGGGCTTTTATGGTTCAGGGCTTCTGTGAAGCATGTTTAAAGTCGTAATCAAATTCTTAATTTAAATTGTCAAACATAACTGTCACATTTCGTAAACCCATATAAACAGCAGATACCGACAATGTTATCCTCATGCTAAAACTTAGATTTAAGTGTTTGTTACATGTATCTTCACTGATGTTTTTCTTTTCCGTTTCATCAGTTCAGTCTGTATTTCTGCAATCCTTTCTTTATGTCTCAAGGTTTATCACAGCCCTAAAGCCCAACTAGTTTAACTTGCACAGAATAAATACAAAGACAAATACACAAGCCTACCCTGATTACCTTAATTAACTCTTAATATAAGGTTCTAAAATTTGGTTCTAGCTAACTATGCGAAAAACATTGTCTTCACAAGACAACATGTTCACCCACATTTCGCTCCAGGCTCTGAACTGAACTTACGAACAGGATTTGTTACCTCAGTGTTTGTTGACAGGATGCAACAGTTAATTTTATGCAAATGCTACCATGATTTTATTTTTTGTGACTTTAAATGGACTGTATATGAACCAGGGAAATTTAGGCAAAAGGTGAAAAAATCCAATTTCCACAATTAGAACAAACATAAGTAAAAGCGTACACACACACACACATCAGACTAGGAAGGTCTTTTCATGTTTGTTTAAAAGTCTGAAGAGACTGTAGCCTCTAGAGAAACACCAGGGGGTATATAGAGACAGAGACACGTGTCAAGTTTAATAAAGTGTTGGGAAGAAAAGAAGGGGTGTGATAAGTTACTACACAAAAAGCAGGACTTTGCAAATTGCATTTTCTAGGATGTATTGTTTTTCACCTTTGCAGAAAGTACAGAATACTGTACATCTGAATCATTGCTAAATTGTTGCAAAGTCTTTTCCTGTTTTACAGATTTTTTGCAGGATAATTCCAATGAACAGCCACAGTCAGAGCTTTGATTTAAAACTTTGATGGAACCTAAAAACTTTGATGATGTAGAACATGCTCAAATAAGTCTTATATCAAACAGAATAACATCAATGTGAAATAATATCAACAGGAAACATTGTCTTTGCCAACTGACTAACATCACAGAAGAGGTTATGCTTTGAAACACTGATGAAAATGCTGAATATATGATGACAGCGATCAACATGCAATATCTTCCTGTACAAAATGTTTCATTCACAACTTTTAAACTTGGTGGTTTCCATGATTTGGAAGAATGGCGCCCTACTGTAACCATTCTCTATTTATTTATGTTTTTATTGTCTACCACTGCAAACTCCTTGCTGATATTTTTAATTATATCTCACAAAGCTCTACACTCTCCAATGTTTATTTTAATTGGCCTAATGGCCCTCGTGGATCTGTGTATGCCAGTATTTTTTGTCCCAAACATGCTGCTTAGCTTTTTATTTGACTGGAAATGGATTTCACTTGTGGGTTGCTTAATACAGATGTTTTGTATACATTATGTTGGTGCATATCAGTCTACTTTACTGCTATGGATGGCTGTGGATCGGTTCTTTGCTATATGCAGACCTCTTTCTTATCATAGTTATATGCAAATGCCCAACTTTCTAAAGTTTATTATTGTGCCAGTAATCCGAAACATAATCTTAGTTACTACAATGGTCTCTTTGGCTGGAAAATTGCATTTTTGTATAAAAAATGAGATAGATCACTGTTTTTGTGAACATATGGCATTGGTTCAGTTGGCATGTGGAGATATTTCTATTAACAACTTGGTAGGACTTTTGGCTGCTTTTCTAATACCAACTGCAGATGTTGTGTTAATTGCTGTATCTTATGTAATAATATTTGTTTGTCATAAAATCAGGAAAGTCTCACGTGAAGGCCATTAACACTTGTGTTACACATCTAATCGTTATTACAGGTACTTTGTTATTTGCCTTGATGGCTTTTTTGTCATATAGAATTAGAAATTATTTTTCTCCCAACAGCCGCATTTTTATAAGCACAATGTATGCACTTTTTCCAAGTTGTTTCAATCCAATTATTTACGGAGTAAGAACAAAAGAATTAAGAGAACAGTTTTTAAAATTATTTAAGCTTGCAAAAGTAATCCAGTAATTTTGGCGGCAGCATTATTCTTAAAACATGTAATCCAGTAGCCATATGTTCAGAACCACCTTAATAAACTAACGATCACCTTTTGTGTGGATTTTGTATTTACTGATGTATTAATAGATGTTACTGGACTTAATAACAAAAGTAAGATATTTGTTTGTAGCACAGGACCTTTTTTCTGCAAATCAACATCATAATTGCTTTACTTTTTTAATAGTAAAATTACTTATGTGTCAGTTATGTATAAGTCTTGTTTCTCACAGGCTTGTTCCTTATTCTGGAAAAAATGTGCAATAATGTTTTTGCTCAGCCTCGGTTCTAGATGTTTTTTTTTCTGAGGGGACTGTCAGAGTTGCATACAAATAGATTAGTTAGAAAGATAATTATTTCAGCTTTGCACCTGATTCAAGAAACCCATCAGAAAATAAGTAGACATGTTTTTGTAATTGTAAAAAGTATAAGGAAGAGTGGGAAAAAATAAGCACTCATACCGATCCCCTGGATCAGAGATATTATGAGAGGAGGACTATATAGATGCTGCTTGCATTTGGGGGAGAAGAACAAAAATCTGAGGAGAAAATCCCCAAATCCTCCCCATTAACCTTTCTTGATGATTCGTTTCAATGTGTTGATCATCATGAAAAATACATTTTTGTCTAGTGACTAAACTAGAGAACTGCGAGTGGCACAAACAATAACAAAAGAAATGAGAAACTGTTCAGCTGTTTTGTCATGTTTTCATCATAATTTCCATTCGGTCTGTGTGTAACAGTTTAATGCATAAGCTTGATTCTACTCATATCTTCACTTCTTAGACAGATATATGATGAGGTAGAGCAAGACTTGTGAGACTTTGGCACATGAGAACCGAGACAAAATATTCACATTTTTTCACTCAGGACAGCATAATATTCGATTGCAAAATCAGAATAATCTGGTTGTGCGACCCACCTGTTTGCTACTAAGTTGTTATCAATTACTTTTCAGTGATAACCCACTGTTTAGCCTGTACCTCCAGCTTTAAGGATCTTTAATTCTCAGTGGCGTGAAGATTTTGGATGGTACTGGCTCTAAGATCTAAGTGCAAAGATGAAGGCATATTGATTGTAAACATGAATCCAGTATAAAATCTGTTAGAATGCTCATTGTTTAACATTCCAAATCCCTCAGGTGTGATGGTACACTTCAGTAATCAGCACATCTGAGTGATCCTGCGCGCTGAAGGGTTTTCAGCAGTCTCTGGAAAGTGACAGGAGCATAAGGATAAGATAAGATAAGATAAGATAATGTTTTATTAGTCCCATATGTGAGAAATTTGCATTGTTACAACAGGAGAGTGGACAAAAAAGAGAAGAAAGTAGAAGCAGCATAACCTATAGAAATAAAACTATACAATATTACAATGTAATATAAAAAAGGACTGTACACTTTTTTAAACTGCTGGTTTCAGTTTACCACATACACACAAACAAACACACATATCCAAACATGGACTGATAAATAAATGAAATAAATAAATGAATGAATGAATAAATTAATAAATGCGATTTAATCCCTGGGATGCCACCTCAATGTTTTCACCTCCCTTATCAGATCTCACACGAGATGGCAGACCATACTTTCTGATGGCGTCAAGTAAGGCATGGAGTACTGTATCAGCACGGTCGTTGGTGGCTGCAGTCAAGTACACCACAAGGCGGCTGAGGCCATCAATTCCACCATTCCAACATGTATAATAAATCTCCAGCTAGTTTGAAGAAAAAAAATATATAAGTAAACTCAACATTAAAGATTTTTTGCTCAGCAGTAACATTATTTGACCTACCAGATTAATTCGTGATTTCCATCTTTGTGCCACATGCAGTTTGGTGCAGGACCACTATATTGTCTCCAATGCAGTGTCCGGTTGGCCAGGGCTCTAAGTTCTGTGCCCTCTGGATCCACTCTTCTGAGTGATTCTTGTACTCTAAAAACTTGGCACATTAAAAGGTAGAGAAATCAAATGTCAACAATTAACCACCAACAATCAAATGCAACAACAGTGCAAGTCCAGATGCTTTGCCAAGTGATCAGGGGAAAACTTACTTTGAAACAGATAACCTCTTGATTGCAGATGAGCTCTTATCATGCGGTATCCACATTGTGGATGTTCTTTCTGGATCTCCAGCACCAAAGTGTCCAGCCCTGAATCTGTCATATCTGAGTACATGGCTGATACACTTTTAATAATAGAAAACAAAGTCAATGTTAGGTAAATGGCTTTCCAAAAATGTATTTGTTTTGGTGAAATATAAATAACCTCCATTGTTCTAGAGCTAGCCCAAGAAGCTAAGCAAAGACAAGCTCAGCAAAGAAGTTCAAGTTAAGGGCAAGTTTAAGGCATGTATGGGATCAGTAGTATAGTAGTTAAAAATTGATAAACTTTAGGCTACATGAACAAACCTTTACACATTGTCAAATGTGGATAAAGTACCTAACAGCATATACAAAATCAGCTGGTTACGGCTGTTACTACCAGTGTAAAAACATACCTTAAACTGGTCTAAGCTGGTCAAATATGCTGGTCGACCAGCTTAAGCCCTTCATGGGTTTTTTTTCAGTATAAAGGGAATGGACTTGCAGCTAAATGAACTAGGTTAAATCCTGCTGTAGCTTGATGCAATGAACAATGCAGTATTTTTTTCCCAAAAGCATTTTGAATTGCACAAATGGTGATTAACTGTTTAAAAACCAGATACGCACTTACGACTTGATTAACTCAAGACAAACATCAATCACATATTATGGAAGAATACTTACCTGAGCCCATTTTGCTCCATTTTCTTGTGGATTGTATTTCTGTGGACTCCGTACAGGGACACAATTTCTTTCACCTTTAATCCATAACGGAGGTAGCCCTCAATGGCCACCACAGGTATCTCGATGGCGGGTCTCCCCACTCTGGGCGTCACTGATTGCGTGAGTGCCTGTAATGCCTGTGTTAGATTGGTTTGCACTCTTCCAGTGTCAAGTCCAGTTAAGCTGGAAAGTTCATCTACCCTCTGTGAGAGCAAAGCCAACCTATCAATCGCATGTTTAGCAGATGCCTGATAGTTTTCCTTGTGATCTGCTGAAGCAGAAATAGCTGCAACAAGCTCTTTGGTCGCCATTTCTCTTAATGAACAACTAATTAAATTTTATTGATTTTGGTGAGGGCCTAAACAAGGAAGTGACGTCGTTAGTGATGGCCTGCCTTGATGAGCGGTCTGACAGTTTGAATTGCCATTTGAATAAAGTGGCACAAAACCCACGGCAATACGAAATGCAATTCAGTGACAGGGGCGCTATTGCATTTGAATAAAGGCGCACAAAACCCATGACAATACGAAATGCAATTCAATGCCTTGTTATTCTATTTATTATTCAGAATATTTTGTAATGAATTAAGGGTTGCATCAGCACTTTGCACATTGAATTGCCAATTGCAAAACATATTTTCAAATTACATGCTCCGATTGAATATTAAATTGACAATTGCAAAATGGTTGCTATTTGAATAAAAAGGCAAAAAAACCCATGGCAAAATGAAATGCAATTCAGTGAACTGTTATTCTATTGTGACGAGCGGCCCGGTAAGACTTGCTCCCATGAACCTATGCGCCCAGCGCGAGTGACCAGTTGGCCTGTGGCTGTTGGGGACATTAGAGGAGGGTAGAAATGTGTTATGCATGTTAATGTGTTATGATGTGTGATATTGTGTGTTATTTTGTGTGGTTTGAGCCCGTCACCATCCTCCGGAGTGTTATCTGCCGGAGGGTAGTGATGGACGAGAGGGGTGGGGAACTAGTCAAATTTGGGAGTGATACTGACACATGCCTGTTGGGGCGCGGTATCCTCTGTTGATGAAACTCTGTTTGAGACTGCCAGCTGAAAATAAAAGCGTCACCAGAAGACCAGCCCGGCCCCCAGCAGAGGAACCAAGTACTCCAGCGACGGACCATGCCTGGGACGGCGCCCACGCAGCCGGGACCCAGAGTGGCCGTCAAGTAGCAGCGTTTCGATGGAAAGGCGCCACTGGAGCTATACCTGGTGCAGATCGAGCTGGTGGCATGGCACAATGGGTGGGATCAGCACGAGGCAGCGGTCCAGCTTTCCATGGCCCTGGAAGGTGAGGCACTGCAGGTCCTGGTTGAACGGCCATCACAGTCAACGGTGTGATGGTCAAGCATGAAGCCGTGCATCCTGGGACTGGCACAACTTGGGGCAATGGTGGAGGTCGCAGTGAGACAGCTCCACGTTGCAGCGGAGACCAGCTTGTTCCAGCAGAGCAGCACAAAGACCTCCTGTTGGACGTGGTGCACTGGGACCTCCAGGCTGGACGTGGCATGCTGGGACCTCCGGCTGGACGCAGCGCGCTGGGACCTCCGGCTGGACGGGGTGCGCGGGGACAGCCGGCAGGGAGCGGTGCGCGTACTGGACTGGAGCTGGAACGGAGTCGGGCTGGACTGGAGCGGTGACGGGCTGGACTGGAGCTGGAGCTGGAGCGGCGACGGGCTGGACTGGAGCTGGAGCTGGAGCGGCGACGGGCTGGACTGGAGCTGGAGCTGGAGCGGCGACAGGCTGGACTGGAGCTGGAGCTGGAGCGGTGACGGGCTGGACTGAGAGAGAGAGCTGGACTAGTAGAGAGAGCTGAATTGAGAGAGAGAGCTGGACTGGGAGAGAGAGTTGGACTGGGAGAGAGAGCTGGACTGGGAGAGAGAGCTGAATTGAGAGAGAGAGCTGAATTGAGAGAGAGAGCTGGACTGGGAGAGAGAGCTGAATTGAGAGAGAGAACTGAACTGGGAGAGAGAGCTGGACTGGGAGAGAGAGCTGGACTGGGAGAGAGAACTGGACTGGGAGAGAAAGCTGAATTGAGAGAGAGAGCTGGACTAGGAGAGAGAGCTGAATTGAGAGAGAGAGCTGGACTTGGAGAGAGAGCTGGACTGGGAGAGAGAGCTGGACTGGGAGAGAGAGCTGAATTGGGAGAGAGAGCTGGACTGGGAGAGAGATCTGAATTGAGAGAGAGAGCTGAATTGAGAGAGAGAGCTGGACTGGGAGAGAGAGCTGAATTGGGAGAGAGAGCTGGACTGGGAGAGAGAGCTGAACTGAGCCTGGTGGAGGGTGATCGTGGTTGAATGGATTCCAGGGGGTACGAGCTCCAGTAGCAGACTAAGTGCGACCATCCCCTCCAGTGTCCTGGATAGTGTGCGACGAGCCAACTCGTCCTTCAAATGAGGAACCAACCCAGTGTGGCAGAGAACCAATTCACTCCACCAGCTCCGGGCCGCCCGGGCGCGAAACTCCGCCGTGTATTCCCTTACGGGGCGAGCTCCCTGGCGTATAAACGCCAGCCAGGGGAAATACTGCTCGCTGGAGGTGTTGGAGGAACTTGCCGGCAATTCCACGCTGATATGGGCGCCGCCATCTTGGATTCACCGGTTCTCGTGCGTCCTAGAGGTGCTGGCCGGCGTGTTGAAGCTGAAAGGCGAGCGGACTGAGGACTCGGGAAGACCCACCATGCCTGGGTCTCGGCATTCTGTCATAAAACGGTCTGGCACGGGCTGAAGAGGTGAGCAGGAGGCACGTTCACGGATCTTCATAGTGAATCTTTATTTACACGTGAGACAAATCTAAACAGTACAACATAAACTAGGAACAAGACCAGAGGAGGAGACGAGCAGGGAAGAGGAGTCGAGAAGAGGAGAACAGGTAAGGAGAAAGCAACCACACACCAAAACGGAACATTAATGCCGAGACACTACAGTTGAGGAAAGAGCCCCTTAAGTACCAGTCCGGGGGGCAAATCAATACTTGTTTAGGGTCCACAGCTGTAGGTGGTTCTCCAGCCGTGCAGCGACTCCCCGCGGTCGCAGCAGGAATCGTGACAGTGCCACAATGATGTCTTGGCCTCTCCAGTCTCCAGATCTTTCTCCCATTGTTCTGCAGGGATGAGCTGGACTGACAAGTTTGAAATGAGCTTCCAGCAAATGAGACAGAACTGTTTGAACTGCTTGAAAAGGTTATTTTCGAAAATTGCTGGAAAGGATGCAGTGAATCTGTGCTGCTGTAATAAAGGCAAGGGGTGGTTATTTTGATGAAACTTGTTACATTTAAGTATTTCTAAAGTTTGTGTGTAATAAAAATTTTAAAGAGCAGCGTCTCGTTTTAAAAAATATCTGAGGATGGGCCCAAACATCTTGCATGTAGTGTATATATCCATCTTAAACCCCTCTGCATTACCTCTTTCTTTCTCTCTATCTCTCTCTCTGTCTGTCTCTCTCTCTCTCCAACACACTCACACATTCTCTGGGTTTTTCATTTTCTCACAGTTTTTGGGTTCTGTCTACCCTTTCTTTTTTCCTCATTTTCTCATTTTCTCCTTCTTTCTGTGTTCTTTCTCTGTGTTCTTTATGTCTCTCTTTTTTCTCCTCTTTCCCTCTTTCTCTGGATTTGTTCTCCCTCTTCTTTCTACCCCTCTCTCTTTCTCCTTCTTTTCTCCTCTTCGTTTTCTCATTTTCTCTTTTTTCTCTCCCTCTTTTCTCTCGAGGTTCATGTCATTAGACTGAGAGGGGGGAGAAAGTGCGCCCTTGTTGGCTTGTCTAAAGCACTGTGACTGAGTGTGATATTCATGTGTGTGCGTGTGTGAGAGAGACTGTGCTGCTTTTAACGCTCTGGATGAGAGTTTTCTTTCAGCTTGTTTTTTTCTCTCTCTCTCTTGCCTGATGTTCTCTGTTCCTCTAAAGATGGTTAAGTACACTTCAAAGTACACACCATTTTAAGTACACACTCTTTTAAGTATACACTTTTCAGAGTACACACACTTTAAAGTACACACACTTTTAAGTAGGCGCTCTCTAAAGAAGGCTTCACATCTTTGAACTGCCCCCAATATCGTCAGAGCCAGAACACAAATCAGACTGATCTTGCAACGATGAAACACTTGTCCCTCTGTAACCCCAGTGCTGTCTTCGTGTTGCATCTTTTCATGTGCCTGTGAGTGTGTGTGTGTGTGTGTGTGTGTGTGTGTGTGTGTGTGTGTGTGTGTGAATGCACTGGAAAAAGTGATGCTTGATTTTAAAATAAACTTCACATCTACATGAATAAGATATCAACATCAGCCCATTTACAGTTCCAACTATGAGAACTAGTAATGGCCGTAAATGTTAAAACTCATTTACAGCAATGCTAAATTTCTCCTTAAAACTAATTCTGGTTTTAAGATGATCATTCTTGGGTGTTCTAGATTAAGACTATTTGAAACATGTAAAAGTATGTTATACCTGCAGTTTATAATAAAAATTAAAATATATTCAACCATGTAATTTTACAGATATTCCTTTAGTACAGAGGCTGTTCCCATTTCTAACAACTGGTTCAATAACATGCTGACACATATAGAACTTCCAAAATGCCTAGAGTGATCTTTTTTTTAACCAAAAATTGATTCTACCCACTGGAAATTGATGCATTGTTACCACTGTCTAATCTGAATTATAGTAGTAGTTAAATAGCCTTTTATCAGGTTTTTCACTAAGGTTTATTTATGACACATAGGAGATTTTATATACCCAAAACAGCCCAAATCAAATTTTACACTCTGTTTTCCAATCTCTGTTCTTATTGGCTACCCTGTAATGTACCTGAATGAAAAAGCAGAAACACTCCTTATAACTTCACTATGAATGGACGGAGCTACACTACTGTAGGGTAAGTAGACAATGCAAATGTTTTGGGCTTTGGGACATTATTAAACTAGTGAATTGAAACCATATATGGACAATGGTGCATTATGAAAGTTTGACAGTGTTTATGTACTACATAAACTGTGTCTTTCCATGGAAACATTTACATTTAAGAACTTAATTTTCACACTTTTTCCTCTGCCCTCTATTTTTGGGTTCTTTCACGACTTCTTTCTCCCCATCACTCAGTATAACTGTCCTCTCTCTGTCTCTCTCTCTCTCTCTCTCTCTCTCTCTCTCTCTCTCTCTCTCTCTCTCTCCCTCTTTCTCTGTGTTCTTTCTCCCTCTCGTTTTTGTTCTCAATCTGTTTCCCTTTTTCTCTGGGTTTGTTCTCCCTCTTACTCTCCCTCCCTCCCTCTCTGTTTCCCTTTCTGTTTCTCTCTCTGGTCTCTTCTTTTAACATTTTAATTTGGGTTTGTTCTTCTATTTTCCCCCTGGTTTCTCATTTTCTTATTTTCTCTCTCCTGGTGCACAGAAAAAAATCTGATTATTTTCAAGATTTTAACCATTTTGTTTCCAACCAATCAAAATATATTTTATATATTACAAATATATAATATATCCTACTAATATGTACAGAAAACATTATATATGACAATTCTGTTCAATAAAATGAACTAAATATTGCAGTTGTGTATTTTTAACTTCCCAGGAATCTCTAAAGTCCTTGAAGACCCTAGAAGCAACATTTTAGCAATGTTTGTGTTAATCTCTTATGTTTTATTCATTTAAATGTACTAAATTCAGTGTGTCACTTTTTTTAGCATGAGAAAGCATTTGCAGTTGATTTGCTCAGCTGTATCTGTCTCTGTGCTCCACATGTGCAGCGCAAGGTATGTGCAGCGTGTCTTTCTAGGCTTACTGTAGCGTGCGGGCTGGCTTTTTCAGCAGTCAAAAGGGTCACAGCTGATTATAGAGTATGCCCCAGCAGTTCAGAGAAAAGAGCGAGTAAGAGAGACAGAGAACGAGAGGGGGGAGAGAGAGACAGTGGGAACCAGACAGAACTGTTTCTTAACAAAGAGCAATCAGTCTGTGATGAGTGTGGAGGAAGAAGATGAGGTGGAGGAGGAGGAGGATGATGATGATTACGATGAAGGTGGATAATGAGGACAAATTCAATGAGGGATGAGGTCATGTTTCTGAGGAAGAGTGCAAGCCATGTTGGGAGTTCTGGTAGAAGCAGGTCAGCGGCAGAGCAGAGACAAACATGAAAGCAGGACATGTGCTGCCCAGACACACACACAGAGAAAGAGAGAGAGAGAGAGAGAGAGAGAGAGAGTTAGAAAAGAAAAGAGCTAACAGAAATAGAGAGAGAACAAGAGAACAAACCGACATACAGAGAGAGAGAGAGAGAGAGAGAGAGAGAGAGAAAGAAAAAGGCCAACATACACAGAGGGAGAGAGAGAACACAAAGAATTAGGAGAGAGAATGAGATAACAGAAAAGGAGAGAAAACAAGAGACAGATGGTGAGATGCATAGAGATGGAGAGAAAAGACAGAGGGGGAGAAAAAAGTGAGAAAAAAGACCAAAAGGAGAGACAAAGAGAATGAAAGAGACTGATGAGAGAGTGAGAGAGAGAGAGAGAGAGGATAAAAAGGGGAGGTGAAGGGTGGGTGGAGAAACACAGAAAGTAAGAAAATTAAGAAGTGGCACAGAAAGTGAGAAAGTGAGAGAGATGAGAAGAAGGACGGCATGATGCAGGACATGTGGAGAAGCAGAACGTTCAGAAGAAGCCACTGAAAATCCTGTAAGCCTGTCCACACTAATAATTTTAGTACAGTTCATACAGCTAATGTACATTTATTTATTTATATTCTCCAAAACAAGGAAGTTAACCCAAAGAACAAAACAAAGAACTTAACCCTAGAAGAGGGGAACCCTATAGTAGCCTAGTGGTTAGGACATACACCCTGTGACCAGGAAGCTGTGGGTTTGATTCCCAAGACTGCCAAGCACCCCTGAGGTACCCCTCAGCAAGGTCCCTGGGCGCTGCATTCCTAGCTGCCCACTGCCTCACTTGGTGAATGGGTTAAATGCAGAGGTTCACACTGTGTGCTGTGGTGTGTTCACGTATGACAGAATGGTCCCTTTCACTTTTCACTCAGGGGCTTCTAGACCTTCAAAGGAAGCCTAATGGTTTCTGGAAACTAAAAAATACCTAGAATCATTTGTATTTAAAACAGTTCAGCAGCACTGCTTTTATTTTATTATTACAATTTGGTTGGAAAAAGATCAGAGTCAGAAATAGAAAACTTTTTTGATCCCAGAGGAATACTGCTGTACCTATTGTGTTTAAATGTCTGAAAGCATGTTTTCACTTTGCCATGATGGACTAGGGCTGCCCAATTAATCGAATTTTAATCACAATCACGATTTTGGCTCCCACAATTAAATTAAGATGATCATCCACGATATTAACATTTGAGTAGCGGGCTCTGCTGCATATCAAATCAAGCACTTTCTCAACCAATAGTCATCCAACCACCAGGGGGTGAAGGAAAGCATAGACTGTATTAGCGGCAGCCTCAAATTGTGAGAGAGTGAGACGTAATGGCGGGAGCAGAAGGTGACAATATGACAGCAGTTGGAGGTGAGGAGGAGCTAGTGCCTCGTAAGGGAGCAACATCCATTGTCTGGGGGTTTTTTGGATTCAGGGCAAGTGATGTTGACCAAAAAGAAATTATATGCAAAGAGTGCCATCGAGTTGTGTCAGCACTTCAGGGCAACACAACCAACTTATTCAACTACCTGAAAAAACACCACAAACTCAAATACGATGAATGCATGAAGGCCAAATGTAACGCTGGTCCACTAAATCCCCGTCCATGTCCAGCGCCAGCCCAGACAACCATAACAGCAACCCTGCACCGGGCGACCCCATATCCATCCACCTCTCAAAGAAATGGTGAAATAATGGATGCAGTAACGTTTCATTTGGCCAAAGACATGTGTCTAATAAATACTGTGAGCAATGAAGGCTTCCGAAAAATGGTCAAAAGACTGGACAAGAAATATGTGATCCCTTCATGCAATTATATCTCCAAAGTGGCATCACCTGCACTGTATGGAAAATGTCGGGGGGAAATAGAGAGGGAAATCACAGCTGTCGAGTATTTTGCAACTACAACTGACCTATGGTCAAGCAGAACAATGGAGCCATACATGTCCCTGACAATTCACTATATTGACGGTGATTTTACAATGAAGAGTCGGTCCTTGCAGACGTCATTTTTCCCACAAGACCACACAGGAGAAGTTATAGCCCAGGGACTGCGGGAAGCACTGGCCTCTTGGAGCCTACAAGAGGATAAACTAGTCTGCATCACAACAGACAGTGAATCTAATGTCGTCAAGGCAGCTTCTCTAAATAAATGGGTGAGGCTATTATTATTAATAATAATAATTGAATTGTATGTAATCTGTGCTAATATGGTAGAGACTGATCATCAAATGCTTAGGCAATTTTTTATAATATATATTTGTATTTTAATTGCTTTACAAATGACCAGACAAATAAGAGAAAAAATAAAATAAACAAGTGATAAAACATCCTAAAACAACACATTAAATAAAAGATTAAAAAAGATGTGTGTGCAAGGTTTTATTCTTGTAGCGCCCCCGTGCCCGAGTTATGGGCATACAACTTAGAATTTACTTTTAATCTCTCTACAGGGCGCCCTGAGCTCTTATAATTTAGCGATTACTCAATATATGTAGTTATCTATGTGGGGTTTAGCCTATGCTCTAGTACCTTACACTCTAATAAACCAATGATATCCCTTAAATAAATCAGAATCTCCACTACAAGGAGTAAAATAAAACAAAGTTTTTACTGAGCAACACATTTCACACATAAAGTCACATAAAAACACAGTTCAAACTAAAAATAAAGTCACATAAAAACACAGTTCAAACATCACATCACACATTTACTATAAATGAAAAGTTCTATGCCGGCAAAATAAACTAAACTGTTCCCCAAACCCTCGTTGCAGGCCTGTTAACAGTGCGGTGAAACCCAAGCCAAACGGCCGCTTCGTTCTGTGAGCAAAACCGGAGCACGGTGTAAGCTACCTCGAGTTCAGATGGGAAACGGGCTCGTAGAGTCGTGCTGGCGCTGAATCCCTGGTCAATCCAACTTGTCCAGGAGGATGGTGATTTCTCTGTCATCCCGCAAACTCAGTCCAAGTCTTTTCTCATGGAGAACTCTGTTCGATGAGTTTTCTGCCCAAAATACCAAGATGGCAGCTCGGTGTCTTCGAGGCAGACTCTCTCATTGACTTAGATACAGCCAAACATCACATACACACTTACTAGTATGTCAGTTGTCAGTCCGACTACTTATACTAGTTAAACCCCACTTCTTAAGCCTAGATATGGATAATACCCGTGTGAATTTCAGATATCTCTACCGTAAACTCAGACAAGCCGTCTGCTCTGCACCAGCATCGCTCCTCTTCTCCCCTGACTCCAAAACCTAGAACCACGCCTCCCCGGTAATTCTGTCCACTCTTTGTTCACTTTGTGGCAGTGTCTAGGTAAAACACCTTCCTCAAAGATCCACGCTTCAAGCTGCGATTTGTAAGTGAGGACAGGGTTACACCGATCCAGGCCAGACTTGTGTCTTAGATGGCTGCGTCTGTGAGCATGGTAAGTAATAATTGTAGATACATAGATACAGCATTTATTATAAACTAATCAAGTGGATTAAAATGTGCTAAAAAGTAATTAAAGTGCTGTAATCTACATTCTGAATGTGGATGTCAAATACATTTCATTAGAATGAATTTGTTATTCATATTTTATTTATGCACTTTTCAAGGAGAAGGGCCCAAGTCATGGTGGGACTGCAGACAGGGCAGAGGATACACCCAGCACCTCCAAGAGAAAGAAGAACTTGGGGAGCTTCTGCAAGATCACTGAGAGAGCCAGCCCAACCCATCCTCCTCATCAGGAACAAGTTGTAGCCTCTGAGCTACAGTCCTACCTGCCGTGTGCTGACCTTGATAGTGAGGAGAACCCACCGGTGGACTGGTGGAGAGAACATCAGTGAGTCTTCCCACAACTGTTAAAGCTGGCCAAAAAATATCTCAGCATGCCTGCAACAAGTGCTCCCTCGGAGAGGGTTTTCAGCACTGGGGGGAACATAGTGACCTGCCTTCGGTCATCTCTTAAGCAAGAAAATGTTGACAGGCTGGTATTTCTCGCCAAAAATCTGTAGGCCTGTAGTATGTGCCTTTTCTGCATAGGCTTCGTGTTTTAAATTTGTTTGCACTTTATGATTGCATATTTATTTTGCATATTTATTCGTCTTGGGTAAATTTTATTTTATTATTTATGAGTTATTTTTATTTGAGGTTTCATTTTGAATTGAAAGCCTTGTTCACTTACTGATTAATAATCGTGATTACAATATTGATAAAAAATAATCGTGATTATCATTTTGGCAGCCCTATGATGGACCATTTTGTTTAGATTTTGTACAAGAAAACTACATTCAAATCTATTTTAAAATAAGTCTATTACATAAAATGTATACTTTGTGATGCCATTGTAATTACGTACCTTCATTTAAAGAGTGATGCAGAATGGTAACATGACTCTGGGCTCTGAAGGGTTAATCTACTTCTGACCACTCTGTTTTAGCACCTTATTTCCATCTGATTTGATTCATTCTCTCATTAAAAACATGTGGGCCATAACACTAGCCGCATTACACTGCTCTGCTTGGTCCAATCCCTGAATGACCTGCAACTTGTCCCGACAGTTTTGTTCCATTCTTTTGCAGGCCTTGGATTTCTGGCAAGGTGGAGGGTGGGTGAGGGGCCAGCTTGCAGCCACGGTACCTTGCGCTAATGTTTACAGTGTATAGCAATGGCTTGTAGACATGCAGTTGTTCAAGCTTTCCAGTTTGGCCCAGAATCTGATCCAGATGGAGAAGCATCTGAAGAAGTTGAAACTCAGTGACTACAGCAGGACGTCCCCAAAAATAAAATTAACCCACTACTCGTTCTTCAGAAGCTCGCCTGCAGGAACTACATACATTTTTGCTCATTTGTACGTCTAAGCACTGAGCAACTGCCATGCTTCGCTTGTTTGCAAGCCATGATGTCTCTAGAGGAAAAAGTGGTCTCTCACATGATCGCATTGACAGTCGGTGGAACTAATTTTTTAGGGGATGGGGGGCCTAATTCTCTGGGCGGGCAAAGCATGAGAAAGGGGAGGTAACCTTTCCCCGTATTATGACATACGGGGAAAATTCCAGATTGGCCCAGCTGAGCTGTCATTCTCTCAATGGCGGAGCAGGATGATCAAGGAACTCTTTACACCTATCGCCATTTCTAGCCACTGCAGGACCATAGGCAGGCTAGGGGAACTCGTATTAATGTTAAAAAATCTCATAAAGTGAAATTTTCATGGCATGGGACCTTTAAACCTCCCTGAGCTACACTCACATACACACCAACATAAACACAGCTGATCACTGTGACAGCCAGGGTGGTTGTTTTATTTGCAGACAAAATGAAGTAAAATATTGAAATTTGCACAAATAATTCTGTTTACTTATTTGTGTGTACATAAAGTTAAGGTATTGTGATGCAGGACCGTCAGTTGGCCTTTAATTAAGTTAAAAAAGACGCAGATGGAGGTTTCCATACTTTTTATTTTATTTACAAACAAACTAAACGGCACGAGGGCCTACAAACAAACAAAAGATCACACTTGAGCGCCAACAGAACACCTGAACCAAAAGGACCATGGACCAACACCAAACAAAGAGGCTTAAATACCCTCCTCAATTAAACCAAGTACAAATGAAAACACATCTTCCTTTAACCTAAACCACCGGCCTGCTGTGAGTATTCACCCAGCCGGAGTGCACGTGTCAAAATATAAGTCCCTTATAACTAAACAGAACGGCCACAGACCATGGACATGACAGTCATATATATATGTACAGTAAACCCCCGCTTGTCGCGGGGGTTACGTTCCAAGAGCACCTGCATATAGTGAAAAACCGAGTTGTTGTGATGTGGTAAAATAAATGCCAAAAAATGCCTATTTTTATCAGAATCAGAATCAGAAAACTTTATTTATCCCGGAGGAAATTGTTTATGTGGTGACTGCCACATCACACAGACA
>JBBIGA010163966.1:0-17139 GCA_037576975.1 Alestes dentex | reverse complement strand
CTCTCTCTCTCTCTCTCTCTCTCTCTCTCTCTCTCTCTCTCTCTCTCTCTCTCTCTCTGTCTGTCTCTCTCTCTCTCACTCTTTTCTTTTCTTTTCATCTATGTGGACTCTCTTTGTGATTTCTTCCTAGTCCCTATCTTCCACATACACACGCAAACACCATGTATTTCAGTCTCTGTGGGGTATTTCCACGTCCTTCTACATGGGTGTGTGTGTAAACGCTGCCATGCTATATCTATCTCAACTCTTCTTCTTGTAAAATGTATTTTTATGTGACATGGAGAAGCGTAAAGCATTGAATCATGCCTGTATGAACAAAATATTTTACAATGGAACAATTATTGCGAAAAGTGTGTGACTGAAGGAAAATAGAATGTTCATGTACTATATTTTAGTCATGTGGAGATGATGAACACAGCTGATTCCAGGCCATTTGGTACATCATTGGTTTCAGTACAGGAAACACCTAAATGTTTGCATTTGGTCTTTACAAAGTCTGTGCAAATACACTAGTGTGTATTTCTGTTCATATGACATTGTCATTGTCAAGTATCTAAATGTTGCTGAGCTACACCAACCTCACCCTGACCTTCACCTCTATACCCAGTGTGGTCCTGTTATATTTTGCAGTGAAATTGTTATTAGTTTTTTTAATTCTATTTTTTTTTCTTAATTCTAAACACACACACACACACACACACACACACTGTTTGCAGCTCTTTGCCTGGAGGTTAGGGAGCTGCCCCTCCAATCAGAAGGTCATGGGTTTGAATCTCAGGACTGCTGGTGGCATCACTGAGGTACCCTTGCGTTAGGTACCGTCTGTACACACTGCTCCCCAGGCTCTGTGTTCCTGGCTGCCCGCTGCTTCACTTGGTGAATGGGTTAAACACAAAGAACAGTTTCATGCTTTTCACACTGTGTGCTGTGGTGTCTATGACCCATGCTCATTTTACACTTTTACATGCATGCACACACACACGCACACACACACACACACACAATGATAAAGAAACATTATTAAACTACTTTTTTGGGTACAAGCTCTGTCACTAGAGTAGTAATTCACTTTACACTTTAACTATAGGGACCTTTGGTGAGCACAGATTGCTAAACACTGATTGGCCCATGCATACAGCTGTATATTTGAACACTCCTGGTAAAAAGACTTTTTCCACAAGCAAGAACAGTTCCACTTAAAAATCAAATGCCTTGTATGTACTCGCTCACATACTTGGCCAATAAACGCAATTATGATTCAGATTCTGATACTGATGTAATTATATCTGCAAATTTTAGTGCAGAGTTTCTAAAAACACGTAATTCAAATGTACAGTGATTTAGGTGTGTGTTTGCATGTATAAAATATAATACACATTATATGTTTAAATATGTTAGTCACTTTATATACCTCCAGACTCTTACTTGTTACTTTTAAAATAAAAATTAAATTGTTGATTGTTACTTATAAAATATGGAACACTATGGATATTCTTTTTATGACAACTTATCTAGACTATAAGAAATCGTACAGAATCATCTGCTACATTGTTCATTATTCCGCATCTGAAATGCCACTTTTTGATTTATTAATTAAAATTAAAAATTGCAGAGCATATTTATATTATTGAAAGAGCTGATACCAAAATGGTCAATTGTGATTCAAAACATCTGAGGTGTACAAAATTTGTTACAAAGTAATTTTCTGACTCACATGTGAAGCTGCGAGACATTACCGTGTGTATCACACCTCACTAATCTGAACAGAAATTCTGTTTCTTCTACTCTGCTACAAACCATGTGGTAAATTATGCAGAATGCTTTAATCTTTTTTCCTCTGAATAATTTGATCTCATTTTCACATTTTCAAGCCTTTCATGCAGGAATTCTGGGTGCCGATAATTCCTGCATGAAAGGCTTAATTTTAAAACTCACCTTTTGCAATTTTCAAAGAAAAAAAAACTTACTTAGAAAAAAAAGAATATGTATATGAATATGTTTCCAGACCCGAAACCAAGGTGGCATTAATAAAGTACTGTGAAAAACTGTGCAAAAGTTAGCCTTACAGTCCAAAAGGTGCACAAATACTGGCCTTACACCATGAAAAGTGTGAAACGTTAACCTTACTATACAAAAAGAGTGCAAAAATTGACCCTACTGTACAAAACATGCAAAAGTTAACCCTTCTGTACAAAAAGGTGTGCAAGAGCTAGTTTTAGAGAAAAAAGTGTTACCACTGCCGAAAGAAGTGAGGAAAAGTTAGGTAAGCAAAAAATATTCTCACTTTAAAAGTTAACTTTCCAGCACAAAAGGTGTACAAAAATCGGCCAGCCTTACAGTACAGAAAATGTGTAAAAGTTAGCTTTACAGTACAAAAAATATGTGAAAATGTTAGCCTTAGAGAAGAAAAAGTATGCAAAAAGAGATGGGCAAAATGTAACCTTACTGTGCAAAAGGTGTGCAAAAACTGGCTTTCCAAAAATGTGTACAAAAATGTGTGCAAAAATAAACCTCACTGTAAAACACCTAACCTTACTGTATAGAAAGTGTGCATCAGCTCGTCTTCCTTTACAAAACGTGCACAAAAGCTAGCCTTTGAGTATAAAAAGTGTGCAAAGGTTTGTCTAATTGTAGACAAAAGTGTGCAAATGTTAAATCTTCTGTGCAAAATTAACCTACAGTACAAAAAGTGTACTGTAAAAAAAGCCTCGCAGTAAAAAAGATGTGTGAACGTTGGTCTTACTGTACAAAAAGTCTGCAAAGGTTAACCCTTCTGTTACAAAAGCAAAACCTTCTGCAAAACCTTCTTATATACTCTGAAAAGTGTTCAAAAACTACCATACAGCCCAAAAAGTGTGCAAAAGCTAGTCATACGGGATATAAAGTGTGCAAAAGTTAGCCTTATAGTACAAAAGAATGCGAAAGCTAGCCTGGCAGACCCAAATCTTGAAGTATTTCATTGAGCTGACAACGAGCTGCCTTTACAGGACGAGAATGACTGGAGGAGCTGGGCACAAGAGAGCAGTAATAGAGGGAGATGTGACGAAACTGATACATCTCTGTTACAAACTGTGACCTTTTCTTCCAGGGGTGGCTGGTGGCCGAGTGGTTAGGGAGTTCCCAGCGATCAGAAAGTCGTGGGTTCGAATACCTTGAGTAAGGGACCGTCCCCACACATTAGTCCCCGGGCGCTGTGATTTATGGATAATTCAGGCAAAAGTACAAATGTTCTAACTTTACTCAGAAGTAACAGATTATGAGCATTTGCAACAGTCACTACAAAAGACTGACACAAACACAATTTATCCAGTTCAATTCTATGTCAAACCACACAACCTTTCCAACATAGATGCATGATCATATATAAATATAATTAGGAAAAATAGGCCATTTTAAACATGGCAAATGTATTTTTGACCGTAAAATAAAAGTAAATATTAGCACAATAAAGCTGGAATATACATTATTTACATGACATCATGATACTGATGATTCTATGCATAAAAACTAAAGACATGGACTGTTTGGTTCTCTCAGTAGACTTAGTTCAAACACTGTTATGATTAACCCCACTGTGTGGAGGCTAAAGGAGTACAGATGATGACTAAAGCAATATAGAGAACAACTATTGTAATATGGGTGTGAAAGATGAGGTTGCCCTGGGAACAGGACCCAAATAATGCACTACACTTAAACCTATTTTACTACATGAAGAAACCTCCCCTGTATGGCAGAGCTTTACTATGCACAAGGAAAATACCATAACAAATAAGACCTGCATTTGAATCAGCCACATGCATGTATGTGTGAGGATTTACACTAGCATTAGATGCATTCACGGATAACTAAACAAGGCAACACAAGAAAAACCCATGAATATCATTTATTTGCAAGCAAGTCCATGTCTCTTAGCTCTTAGTTGGGAAACAAAAGGATTTGTGGATGTATGTACAAATAAATCTTGGCAGGCTTTTAGACGAGACTGATTGTTGCCTTCTAAAAAAGCCACTTTTGTTCAAATTGCATTTGTTGTCATAGCTGCGCATGTTTTATTAAATCCCCACAGCAAATACAAATGATTTTCCTCTGCTCTTAACTCATATACTATGAAAGACAATGTTCATATTATGTATATTACGTATGAGTCCTGTTTATTCTTTTTCATGTCATGCCCTATTTGTGGAATCCATATGTGTTGGATGATGTGCTTTCATTATTCTGCTGTCTCTGGATTTGTTTCTGGATTTGCAAAAGCATGTCCCTGCACCTCTTCAGATGCTTTGATTCCCTACAGGAATCAAATCATCTGAACTATGCAGACAGCAGTTATCCAGGTCTGAGATTAACAGTCACTCACTGTTCTGACTAATAATGATACAACCTACACTGTAAGGAAAAACCTTGGCCAATACTGTTTTAGGATTTGACACAGGAATCATGTTTTATTTTGCCTCCATGTGTTGTTCGTATCTAGATGTAAATTGAAACATTTAACCTTCCCAAAGGCTCCAGAATATGCCACAAATATTGTATGGATACTGTTGAATAATAATGAATGCCCTAAAACTGGTGTCTTAAACAATGGAATGCATACAGCCTGTCGAATCTGTAACACTCGCCAATAACACCACTTACAGTTGATCGTGGAATTTCCAGAAGGATGAAATCTCACAAACCATCTTATTGCAAAGGTGGCATCCTATCACAGTACCATGCTTGAAATCACTGAGACTCAAATGACATTTTTTTTGCTGCCACTTCCTTTTCTACAACTATTACTACTAGTGCTTCTTCTACCACTATTACTACTTCTACTACTACTACTGTTACTGTTACTACTATTACTACTACTACTACTATCACTACTACTAATACTACCACTACTATTACTACTACTACTGCTACTACAACTGTTACTACTTTCACTGCTATGGCTGCTGTTGAGAAAAGAGGAAGGTTTTAAGCTAGGGTTTAAAGCAGGACAGCAAACAAGCAAATGATTTTTGCTTGTTACACCCTAGCTTAAAACCTTCCTCTTTTCTCAACAGCAGCCATAGCAGCCGTAGAATGGGATTTGAAATGGGATTTTGCTCTGATCAGTACTACATTTCATTCCAGGCTAACTCACATCCCCACTGGCTGTATTGATGTCGAGACTGTAACACTGCTAAAAGATGTGCTAGTCAATCTGGATGCCCCATGCAGGAAAGGGCAAGTGCGTTAAGCAGCGCAAACCCGCAGTTAAAAAGTTGCACATTTTAAGAAAGGCATTAAAGAGCTTATCTCCTCTACACTCCAGATTTACAGCTATGGGATCTGGCTTCCACCTGGGGGGCTTTTCTGACATAGAAATTCCATTATATCCATACTCTACAACAGGTCTGATGTTTGTCCAGTGTTGACAAATGCAACATTGCCCCCCCCCCCACACAGAGAGCTCTGTCTTGTTTTTGTATTGGATTGATTTTGGAATTACAGGCTCAGTTTGTTCCAACCCTTATAAGTCTATCCACATTTAGCCCAAAGTTACTCTTTTCCCTAAACTTTCTCATTATGAGGTCATGTCTGTCCCAGTTAGACCAAAGTTGCTTACATTTGTGTAATTAGTTGGTATAACTACCTGCCTTTACAAACAAGACACCCTCCCAACATTCCAGAATATCAAAGAGTTTCTGTGTTAAAGCTGTGGGTGGCGAACTCCATTCCTGGTGGGCTGGAGTCCAGTACAGTTTGGTAATTTTCCTACTCACATACACCTGATTTGATGCAGCGGTTAATGATCTCGGTTAACTGGCATGTTAAGAGCAGGAAAACCACCAAACTGTGGGCCACCAAAAGACTGGAGTTCACCACCCTTGTATTAGAAGACAGGCAGTTAGCTCTTCTTTCAGTGTAAGTGCAGACTGCCAAAGTAAATGGTTTTCGCTAACAGATGGTGGACTGGGAAATGTCATATTAGCGCAACGTAAGCTGCAACGCTGCTGGGAACCATGCCCCTACTGCTCCACATATTGATGAGCAGCATGACAGCAGATCTCATGATGAGTGCACTTTCACATTTGCATATTTACAAGGCTTCCTCATTCACCAGGGTGATTTCAAAATGCTGTTATTTAAAAAATGCAAAGGGAAAAAACAACATATCCGTAGGAGAGGAACATTAGGGGCTACATCATTTCCCAGTAGGGAGGTCATGTTCTGAGTTTTGCTGGGGGACAGATGACCCACTTCCATCTTTAATACACCTGTGGGCTGGGACAGACCACAGCCCTGTCATTAGCACTTTATTAGGAGCCCCTGCAAGCTGACAGTGTGAATAGCTGTGATTGCCATGCTAATGGGCCAGTGTGGTCGCTTCTTGTCTTGGCAATTACCCACTTAAGTTACACACAGCTGATGTGAAATAGGAATAAATCCATTTAAAGGCAGTGTTTAACCATTTAAGACCTGGGCTTATTACTCAGTTATCAATCCTAAAGAGCCACTATCATAGAAAAACTGAATTGTCCTTTGTTTTGATACAAAAATGTAGTATGTAAACACTGTTAAAGCTTAAAAAAAAACAATCACTCTCCAGTCCATACAGTTCATATATGTGAGTGGACAGAACAAAAGAAGAAAGTAGAAGCAGCATAACATGCAGAAATAACAATCTAACAATATAACAATATAATGTAAGAAAAGAAAGGTACACTATGAAAAAAAACATATATATGAGTTTGTGTATGTATATGTGTGTGTGTGTGTGTGTGTGTGTGTGTGTGTACACAGTCGGTATCTTCTAATGCCTAGAAGCAGCAAACATTGACTGATACACAGTGATTTTGCTCCAGAAACCTAATTACATAATATTTGTACACTGTAAACTTTAAATGTTAATAATTATATGTTATGTATATGTAAAGTAATAAATAAATTGCATAAAGTGCAGGATCAAAACTTAATCTGCAATAATGTATGCTATTATCATTTACAACCCTGCAAGACTGTGGAGTTGACACCTGTTTAAGCTTTTTCTCACCTTCTCTCTTTCACCATCTTGTTCATCCCACGTTAATGAACTGTGGGCATGACAGAAGGGGTCTGGGCTCTGTAACCTGTTTGTGCGCGCATATGGCGCTAATGCAGGGTTTCAGTGGAAGTGTGACATACAGGGAGCATGAGGGACCTGCGTAGGTATTATGTAACACTTTTCTGCACAAAGAGCCGGGTGATTGTGAGACATCAGCAGTATTGTACAGCCCTACAGCTCCCCACCTCACCATTCAGCGCATTCTGTCAGCCCACCTGCCTCTCTGGAGCCTGGAGCCATGAATGAGTCCATCAGAAGCGCAAGCTGTGAACCAGAACTCACAGGCCCTGACACATACTTACAAGAAGCTTGTTTTGCAGCAGTAATGCCCGGCCACATGAATATACATTCCAAGAGCACCTGTGTATAGTGTAAAACCGTGGTTGTGATGTGGTATAAAATGCCTAAAAATGCCTATTTTTATAGTGTAAACCCTAAATATGCCTGCAAATATGCTCCCAAAATACTTTAATTTTATTTTAAACTCAGTGTAACACATTACCCTCAAAGAAATTGTAAAGGTAAACCCATATCCGTACTGTACAGTTTACACTGAACTCCCGCAGTGCTAGAATGTAAAATACCGATGGTACCCCTGTATATACTGTACTGTAATTCATGCAAGTGCGTTTTCTTTGGCATGCACTGTTGTTTTCTTTGGTATAAGCAGGTAAATATTGTAATACATTAATTTAATTTACAGTAATAAAAATACAGGGCTTTAAGAAGAACAAAACGAAAAACACGAGAACACTTGAGACACTCCACGTCGAGAAAATTCTAGACTGCAGCGACAGATGTGTCACAGGGCAGCAGCCAATCAGCAGCAAGGAGAAATAAATAACGTTTTCGGATTGGCTACTTTCAAACCTCCCACCTCTGAGTACAGCGGTATTTCACCATCCCAAGACACGCATTCTTTGTGTTCTCTCGTCAGTAACAAAACATTTATAGTTATTTTTTATATGGAAATGTAGCTGAATTTGTGTTACTATTTATGTTACAAAATTAGTAAATTATATTTTTCTTAATAATTTAGCATTAAAATGCATGAAATATGATATATTGCCACGAAAAAAGATGTGATGTCTGGGCCTCGTCCACCATGCCCCCACGTGCTCGTGCTGGATTATGTTTGGGTGCGGTGCTTAGCAACCCAGCATGAGGACGAGGGGGCGTGGCGGACGAGGCCTGGACGTCACAAAAGCAAAAAAAATGCAGAAGATATCTGCAGTTTCCGCATTACTGTGGGGTTTTCAGCGAAAAATTATTAGTTCGGTTCTCAGAAAAAATCCGCGTTGGACTAATACTGCGACTGCTGAGCCGCATAAAGTGGGGGTTTACTGTATACATATATCAGTCTATTATGAAGTAACCATTTTGAAGATATGAAGATACAGTAAATTCCTGCTTTTATGCGGATCAGCAGGGAGTATCGGGTACCCGGAACCCCAGGTACCTGAGACCCTATTAAGGATAAAACAGCTACAAAAAGTGAATGAATGAATGAATAACTGTAACTTTCTCTCATTTTAGGCATGCAGTAAATCAGTGGCTTTAAAGCTGGATGTATGTCGTGTATCTGTATATGTGCACCACTACACTATACTACTGCCTTACTGCTCAAACCTTTCCTCCCTCCGTTGACCTTGAATAGACTCTTGTGAATGAGTGGGCTTTAGTCCAGCCTCATTGAGAAACAGACCTCCTCTGACTTGCAAATGCTTTTTTTCCACAGTAACACTAAGGCATTTAAGAGTAGAGCATAATCATGTCCTCATCTCTTCAACTTCCATAACCATATATGGATGTGGAAACATTGCCAATGTTTAGATGTTTACATGACGGGGTTAAACAGAATCTCCACCCTCAGGTACCCAGCATTGTCTTAGTTATCTGCAATGATCGCGTTTATCATGCACCAATCAGATTTCCCAGTTGGAGAATGTCTCTTCGAATTAGAGTGATTCATGCTAAAAAGATACTGGCGTCTCTGGGCGAGACTGCATGATCCACAGTTGAGCCAGTCAGGTTAGCACTTGTTACATACAGGTAGAACGTCATTGAAAAAACACACTCTTCTTCTCTGTAAAGCAGTGTATATGATCAAGGTCGCGCACCGAGGGAACTTTTCCGCTTTAAATACACTGTTGGTCCATGTTGTGTTGCTAGGGTATAGCTCACCTTTCTATGCATCAAGACATCAAAAGAAAGACTTGTGCCTGTAGTTGTATACTGTAGTTACACAACAACAAAACTCTATATACACAGGAGAGGAAAATCACAGTGCATAGTAGGGATGGGTGATACTAACACAACTTTAGTTTATGAACCGATACTATGTAAAACCAGTACCAATACTTTAAAAGTAAAGTACTTTTTGTGCACATAAAATGAGATAAAAATAAATGAATGAAAACCAAACAACCAATGAAGATAAAAATGATCACTATTCCAGGATCCATCCACCCATCCTTAGAATGTTAGAAAGCTGGACTTTAACTGAACCCAAACCAAACTTGTTCCATAATAATAATAATAATAATAATAATAACAACAGAAACAATAAAAATAATCCTCCTCATCACCATCGTCATCATCATCATCATCATCATCATAATAATTCAAAGAACAAGTAATTTTATCATAATAGATGAACTGAGTATTAGATGTTGGACCAGTGGAAGGATAGATTATAAAAGTGCATTAAAATCAGCTACAAATTAGACATTTTTGGGGATCATGCAAATATCTCTAATTCATACAGTGAAGTTACCATTGAACACTTGTAATTAATAAGTGTCTCTGGGGATTAAAGATAAAGAAAAGTAAGAAAGAAAGAAAGTAAGAAAGAAAGAAAGAAAGCATGTCCAAACAGCTCTTTAACCCTGAGAGGAATCCTCAGGACTTTTTAGCCTTCCGAGAAACCTGAATGAATACTAAAAACGTGTTTGTAATTTTTAGTTCATTTTTACTGAACAAAACCGGTTTTGTGTTTCTTTCATTTTTCAAGTACTGAGGTAGAACTCTTAGCTCGTTATTAAGTAACAGTAACAGGAATGGGCAGGACTAAACTAATGTAGGCAAAACTCGGTCTGTTCGTGCATTTTTGTATTATATGATCTGCTAAAATTTGCTACTTTAACAGTGTTTACATAGTATATTAACCTGTGTTGGTGGTAGATTGACCAAAAAAAAAATCCAAATTTGAAATGTACACAAACAGTCATTTATATATTTGAACATAAAAATTCAAACATATCATTCAAATCAATCCTACATTATGTAAAACCCAGATATGTAATTTAGTTATCATGCTGAGAGAAATGTGTGAATTATATATTGTTATTTAATAGATTATGACACATGTACGTGAAGGCTCATTATTTACAGGACTCTGTGAGTAATGTCCTTTACGAGGTGATGGACAGCTGGACTTTGCCCTAGAACATTTCAACCGCAGCTGAAAGTACCTGGAAATGCCGCGGTTGTTGACACGCTGACACAGAGTTTGTGACTAATATCCAGCTGCTCATTTGGAGTCTTAACTTTGTACTTCATGTTTACCCAAATAAACAAGAACCTTTATGGCACAGTTGCAAAACTTTGATGAAACACAGAAAGTGTTGCTTCATATCTGCAAAGTCAGTTCAAATGATAAGCACAGCTAAAGTACTAAAAATGTAAGTAATTTAATATATTAATTGGATATATACATATATATCTATTAGATATTATACATATATGTTAGATATTATACATATATATATGTATATTAGGTATATTAAATCATTTATGTAATTGTAAGGTCCTTGAAACATTGTGCAAGCTACTGGTGTGTATTGTCTAAATTTAGGCTGATGTCTGCTTGCTAATGTAATGAATTTTTGCTACTGTTATGCATTTTTCACAATATGGCCATTACTGGTTCTTGTGTACTTTGAGTGCTCTTTGTGTCACTAGCGGAGAGTGAGAAAGCCATGGGGAGCATGCACACAGACACACGTGCGCACACACACACACACACACACACACACACAGTGCTATGTGCCTTTAGTGCTATGTGCCTTTGTGAGTGAGCTCTGATGAACTTGCTGCCTATCTGTTTGGCTCTATTCCCCATAGTGGACCGGGCCCAAAAGACCATGCAGTGCCAGCCCGGACCTTCCCCGATTGTGAAACTGTTTAATCTGTGCTGCGTGATTTTTGGGAATAGAGAGGTCCATAAAGTATAAATATATAAAACTCCAGCCTTAAGCCTCAAGTTGTTCACAATACAACAAGACCCTTCCAAATGCAGAGGGAAAATTTCATCATGAAGTGGTACGTTCTCATTTTTGTTCTTTAATGTTTTTGTACTTATTCAAAGCAACTGAAGTCTGCAGGAAAAGAAGCTCTTTGCATGCAAGAAGCTCTTAAAATAGCAGGAAAATTGTAAGATCAATGAAACAATATAAGAGGTCCAAAATTCCTAAATAGAGTATTTTTTTAATGACAAGGCTCAAATCCTTCTTAAAAAGAGGAGTTTGGACTCACTACTGAATTTTACTTAATAAGAATAAGAATTTCCGAGGCGGTCTTAAGGAGGCTTCTAGAGTTTCAAGCTTTTACACCAAATTTTAAAAGGCTTACCTTCCTAGAGGTCAACCAAGATTACCGTCTGCTTTGTTAGCTTTCAGCTGATGAAAAGAAACTCTGAATTCAAAAGCATTGCGCGTGAACTCATGTCAACTCTTGTCATACAAAACACACCAGACCCTGCTATTCTCGTGAGTACTTTATCCTCTTTCTGCATCTAGTAGATGGACTGCTGATGTGTTATGTTCTCCACAGGTTATTCCTATTGTCTGCATTCCTCTTGGGCTCAGTGATGTGTCTGTCAGAGGCCCTCTCAGTGGAGCATCTTCCAGGTAACAGACGACCTCAAGACAGCTCACAACACTAGCAAAGCTCAGAATAAATGTTCTGCTACGGTTCCCCAGCAAGCCATGGCTGCAAAAAAGGCCAAATACAGAGAAAGAGTTGTTCATGGTTAGAGGAAGCACCACTGATAGAAGGTTCTGTATGTTTTAAGCCACATTTCTGACAATGCCTATCAGTTTTACGAAAAGCCTACAAGAGCTGAGTGTGAGAAGTCAATAGGGCAGACTCAGGCTGAGGAACCCAAGGCAGCCAGTCCGTTGTTACTTTACCACTTCCATGCCTTTAAATACACCTCCTCTGTACAAAAATGAAAATATAAATACGCAAGCTCAAGCAAGCTAGCAGTTCTCACATCATTAACAAATGAAAGAAGATTTTTGCTTTGAAATATTGGTTTCAAAACCATTCCTAGATTTCATTTGATTTGGAACTGTGCAGGTAAATGCAGAATCTTTGAGTCCATTTAAACACCATATCTGAAAAGGATTTAGTTATATTGTTCTTAGCATTCCAATTGAGATACTTAACATCAAACCATAGGTTGGACAGATTTTGGGATGCACATTCAGTGACAATAGTTAAGGTAATATCCACCAGACTTTCTAAATCATGCTGTACTCTGGTCTGTCTGGGCTAGTTGGTGATACTTATTAAGTTTCATGTGTCTTTTGGTATTCTGGAGCATTAGCAAGTTACTACAGTATCATTTCAAGGCAACATCATGGCATAACATGTATATTAATTATATTACTGCTGAATATAAATATACATTTGTGAAGTCAAAAGATTGAAAAGATCTAGTTTGATATAGTTCGCTGGTTTCACACGACTTGCAGGAAACACAGTTAGCCTTCAGCCTCATGTGATACAGAACAAGAAGTGATAAACACATGCACTTGTTGAGACAGTATCAGAAATGTGTCTTTTTTAGGCTTCTTTTTGTTCATAGTTCAAATGAACTACCCCAAAGTTGATCAGGGAATCAGCTTATTTGGTTCTTGTCAAGTTTCAATGGCAGCAGCCTCATTTGTTCTAATGAACAAAGCTAACAGTGCAGCTGGTCCAGGGTTCATATTAACTGAACCAAAGCTAACTAGCATGAACACACCCTTACTTGCTCTCAGGTAGCAATTTAGCAGAATTCTCTTTGATTTTACTTGGTTTAGAAATGTTGCGTTCAAAATTATCTTTCTTATAAGGCCTTAGGGGACGGAGCAGCATAAATGAACATATAAGTACTATACTGGTCACTGTGGTCAGGCTAACACTATGTTGAAGCCGTGAAGATGTCTTAATCTGAATAATTAAATTCAGAGTGTGAGCAATCTCTCTCGGATTTCATCTTGTGTGGTTTGGAAATTGCTCATTTGCAGCATTTCACGTGGGCAGCCCACGAGCTGTCCTCAGATAGTCCAGCTTCAACTAATAGTTATGAAGGCAGAACAGCCCTGTTGAGCGGAGTGCTATTATCATAAACACCATAACGACTTCCCATTAATACGAGCAAAGAAGGGATTGCCTATCTTGCCAACAATTTGCTTTGTAGTCATCATAAGTCTTCCTTCCGCGCTCACAGTATAAACTATCACATGAATTTGCTCTCTGTGACCTTGCTGATGTTGGTTCAACCTTTTGTGCAGGGCACAGAGACAGGCGCATGGTTGGAGGCGTCCTGGCCACTACTCACGTCCCATGGCAGGCCATGGTGTACCTTAGTGAGAATATTCTGGATGGTGGCTTTGCTGGAGGAGCCCTGATTGCACCTCAGTGGGTCCTGACTGCGGGAAGGAACCTCTTTGTGAGGAAGACTCAAGAACATACGAAAGGAAAAGAGCCCCTTGTCCCAAAAGTCTACCTAGGGATCTTCCGACGTGCCGATGCTGGTCCTGCTACTGAAGTGGCAGTAAAGAAGGTGAATATGAGTGTCTCATTGCAACAAATGGAGAAATGGAGTTCATAAAGTGGACAAAAATGTTTTCCAATTCATAATTTTTCTACAGTACGAAATCAAACACCTTAATTTTACCTCTTAAAATTGCCTTAATCTTGACCTTAAGTCCCCATACCGGAAATGAAGGAAAATTACGGTAGAAAGTGCACAGATTAAGGCTGATTAAGGGCTAAAACAACTGAAGCTTCCCCTTTTTCAAATTTGTCACTTAAATAATAGAACCTCCGGAATTAACGCCATTAATTTAAGATTAAGGGGTTTCACACTCATGCCTTAAATCTATTTTTAAGATAAAATTAATGGCCACTTCATTCAAATTAAGAGCTTTGGTGTATTTTCAGGGGTCAATTAAGGTAGGGTTAAGCACATTTAAGTACATTGTGTTTCTTTAGTTCTAATACTTGGTTATGCGTCTTCTTGCCTTAACCACAGAATCAGTCCTGTATGGTAAGGGCTAGCCAGTCTCTTCACATAGCTTTTATCAATTTTTGCCCACTCTTTCACTGAATTTGAGCCCCGTGTCCAAGCAGAGCACAACACTGACACTCCCATTTTATAGAATCATAACCATACTATAAAAAAGCTATGAACCAAAATGATGCAACCACTATAAAATGCTTATTTTAAGCAAACATTGTGAAAACTTCATTGTTCATGGTTAGAGGAAGGACCACTAGTAGAAGGTACCAAACATTTTAAGCTGTTTCCGTTGTATGAGCACTTGGCAGCTTTCCTAGATTTCGGACAATATCAGTTTCATGGAAAGCTTACAAGAGCTCAGCAGTGTGAGCAATCACCACAGCAGGCTTAGGCTAAAGAATAGCAACCACGATGAAAGCCAAAGGTAAACCCAGTCCATTCTCACTTCCATGCCTGCCAGCACTTTCTCTCAGCACAAAAACAAAAGATTCTAATTATATAGTACTCATAAATACTCTTCAAATAATCTTACACTCCTTTGCCTCTGTGTGCCCATTTCAGAATTTCACCTGCTGTTTCAAATTGAGTATTACCATCAGGGTCAGATTATATTGTCGATCAATCAAAGGAATGATAACTCTAATTCAATGGTTCCCATCCTGGTCCTGGGGGCCCCCTAGCTCTTGACAAAAGAGTGCTTTCCATGCTTGTAACACACACATAATCTACTAATTAACAAGCCCCTGGTGTGTGTAAGTGGATGTGTGTAAATGGGGGCATAATAGCAGTGAAAACACTGAAGTGTTCACAGCAGGGAGGCCATTAGGACCAAGGTTGGGCACCATTGCTTAAGACTTCACTCATATTGGTTAGTTATAACCTGCTATGTATATACTGTGTACACATCAGTATGTGTTATAGAATGTATTTTGCCAGTATACATTTGCTTTAAAAATACAAATGATGTGTATTTCATCTTGCATCTTTAAAAGCTTTCTAAAACTCTGCTCTCATCTGGGTCCATTCAAAAGAATGTTTTTACTGAATGAATTCAATGATGAAAGAACATTTGTATGACTTTTTTTTCACCCATTTGCATAAAAACGTTGCCTTCGGCTTTTCAAAATCTCTTTATTCTAAAAAGTGTTAAAAGCAATCGCTGGTGAAAGCTCTCTTGTATGGTTTCTCATTCCTGAGTTTGAATGGAAATTATGACTTGAATTTCTTTTTCAAAATACTGTCTTTTCATCCCTTACAGGTGTTCCTACACCCAGGCTTCCAGAACACCTCAGACTTGGACAATGACCTCGCTCTGATTCAGCTGAAAGAGCCGGTGACTTTCAGCGACAGGGTCTTCCCCATCCCTCTGCCTGAGAGTGGAGAAGACCTGGCTGAGAAGGCAGGAAGTAGGGGCATCATCGCTGGGTGGGGCTGGGGTGTGCTTTTCACTCCAGCCGAAACACTCAAGTTCCTCTCCTTGCCTGTGGTCACATGCCATGAACCGTCCTCGCCTAAGCTTGTGCAAAGAACTCCGACTGTGGATGACAAAATGTTCTGTACTGGGCCCAGCCATTACACGGAGAACGTCTGCTTTGGAGATGCAGGAGGAGCTCTAGCTTTCCTTGACATCAAAACCAACCAAGTCTACGCTGCAGGCATCCTATCATTTGACAAGGTGTGCAACGTTGAGCAAAAAGCTGTTTACATGAAGATCTCGGCCTACTTGCCCTGGATCCACAGCGTCATGAGGGGAGATTCCGAGAAGTTTTCCGCTCTCCGTGCTTCAATCATGACTGAAATGTTCTCGAGAAAATCCTAGATTAATTGGGCACAATTTTAAACTTCATCCTCAACACGCACATGCTCAGGGACTGCAGGTGAAAAGGAACCTATTGTGTAAAACGGGTAGATCTACACCATGAAATTATTGTGCTGAGCAATGTGCATGGAGATGTAAGTTGTAATTTGCACTCATAAAATCAATAAATTACTGTTTTGAACAAATGCATTTTTCTTTGTCTTGTTTTTCCACAAAGAACGTCAGTTCAGGTCTGACTTTGGGCCCATTGTAGCTGCCCTGCAACCGCAAGCATGTCCTGCTTTTTCAACATGCTTTAGCAAGAACATTACTCATCAATGGAACGCCCCTATCAATATTTCAGAACTCTACTCATACCATCCACTTTAACAGAAACTCCTACCTTGTTCTTCGCTTTTAAACAGACCATTCCAGGGCTGTTATTTTATTTTTGTGAATTCTTTGGAAAAGAATTAATGAGCAGGTTTGTTCATGATTTCATAGACTCATAAGTTCATGATACCATCACCTACACCACTGTCAGAAAAGCAGGCCTGGACAAAAGCAGCTCTGTGTTGTTCAGAAAGTAACTGCTTTCGCTGGCATGACCGAACAAGAGATATCAGAGTCAGAATCCAAAACTTTTATTGATCCTGGAGGAAATTGCTCATGTTACAACAGCTCAGACACACAGAGACACAGAGACAAGACTATAAAGTCTAAATAAACCCAATAAAAACTACACAGGAAATACTCTACACAAAATACTATGCTATATACACAAATGCTGGGGTAGATAAACTATAGACACAGTAAGTAACTTACAGTTAAGTGAACTATTAGTAAGACAAATAGTGGATAGGATTATGTTTGAATTCAGCTGATTCAGAATGCAGCCGCAAGGTTAGTCTTCAACGTTCCTAAGTTCACTCACACCACACCCTTACTAAGGAACCTTCACTGGCTCCCTGTAGC
>JBBIGA010163911.1:0-17144 GCA_037576975.1 Alestes dentex | reverse complement strand
TTTGTGTTTGTGTGTGTGTGCTGTATTGTGGGTTAGTGTGTGTGTGTGTGCGTGTGTGTGTGTGTGCGTATAATATATATATATATATATATATATAATTAATTAAATCATACCGTTTATAAGTAAACTTCCGTTTTAATTATTATAAAATTAATAGTAACAAAAGTATACCTTTTATGAATTCAGTATTTTATATTCCATTGATTAAATATACATTTCATTATTATTATCATTATTATATTACTGTTATTATTACTATTATTGGCAGTAGTAGAAGTCCTGGTAATAGAAGTAGCTAGTAGTAGTATAACATATTTTAATTATACTTTAAAATGTTTTTAAATATACAGCACGCATATTTAAATAGGCTAATCAAAAAGTACGTGTAAGGTAAAAGGTTAAAAAAAATCTACACAAAAAGTAAAAAAAAAAAAAGAAAGAAAGAAAGAAAAAAATAAATTTGCGCGAAGAAAAAAAAATGAAGGAAGAAAATGGACTAGAAAGAACGAAACAAAGCCGTAATCAAATAATCGAAATATTAATAAATAAACAAACAAACAAAAAGACAAATAAATAAATACAATGTGATCAGGCTACATAGGTTGAAGAGCAGCCGGTAAAAACGTGGGTGCGGGGGTGGGGAGGTGTGGGGGGGGCGGCATCTTCATGTGTTTGAAGTTGCCCCTGTGTAACGCGGAGTGAAGAGCAGAGAGCAGGATGATGGATGAAGGATGGATGAAGGATGGATGAAGGTTGGGTGAAGGGTGGCAGAGTCGCAGCAACAGGTGGTCCAGCGCTGAGACCACTGGAGAACCTAAACAGGACCATCACCTCCCTCTAACCATGCAGGCCTGAACATCAGGCAGATCCAGCCTGATCTGATCCTGCACATTAAAACACTAGGAATTAAAACACTGTACATTAAAACACTGAACATAAACTGCATACACTTAAATGCCGCATATAAAACACTGTGCATTAAAACACTGCATTAAAACACTGCACATTTAAAACACTGTACATTTAAAGCACTGTACATTAAAACACTGTACATTAAAGACCACACATTAAATCACTGTACACTAAAACACCGCACATTAAAAAAAACTTCACATAAAAAAAAACTGCACATTAAATCACTGCACATTAAAACACTGATCATTAAAATACTGCACATTAAAACACTGCACATTAAAACCCAGCACATTACACCACACATTAAAACACCACACATTAAAACATTCTACATAAAAAACTGCACATTAAATCACTGTGCATTAAAACACTGCACAATAAATCACTGCACATTAAAACACTGCACATTAAATAACTGTATAGTAAAGCACTGCACATCAGCAGTGTCTTCCCAGTTTGGTGGGTGCCGGCAGAGAGCCCCCATGAAATAAATACAGCTAAAACTGTTGAATATGTTTCCACATCGCTCATGTACGTTGAACTTCGTTTGAATTTGAGCACATTTGTGTGAATATTCCACTTTTAAACATTGAGCATTAAGACCATCTCCTCTCTGAGCTGTAAACTCATAACAGGTGTCTCGTGTGTTTCACTGTGTGGATCAGGACAGGTGGACATTCCTCTCTGCTCAGTCAGAGTTTCCTGCAGGTGGAAAATACGGATATCAGCGCCGTCCAGACACAGTTGTAATAGTTGTATAAATGTTTTTGTTTTTATTTTAAAAAGTGGAACACTATAATGAAACCTACAGCTGAAGTATACATTAAATTGTATTGCACCTAATGTATATGTTAAAAATATGCATGTATATATATATATATATATACACACACATATAAAGTACTGCAGTGATGTCCCTGTTCTGTAAAGGAAAGCAAAACTGTCAGTAAAGCCACTAGCGGTAAAAGCCAATGGGCAGGTGCTTTAAAATGTGCTTTCAATCAGTGTTTTTTTTTTTTTTACCAAGTCCAAAGAAAAACACACAGCGGTAACTGAGTGTGCGATAAATATGTGCCAGATAGTGATTAAGTTGTAAAGCACTAGTAACATTCACACACACTCACACACCTACACACCTATTAAAAACTTGTGGATGTATGTGGATTTATGTGTGTATGCATCTTAGCATTTTAAGATTGGACCTATATGTAGGTCTTGGTGCTAATCTTAAAATATTGTGCTACAGTGTGGTATAGTGAGCGTATATGTGTGTATATGTTTTATACTCTATATTACATTAAGGCCCATCTTCGTTGAGTAAAGTGATAAAGCAAGGTGCCGTGTGTTGTCTGAGCTCGTGTCTTGAGTAGTACAGTCTGGGCCAGCATTCGTGCTCCGTTCTATGAACCCGAGCACACATGTCCGGCCTGCAAGGCTGGATTCATGTGTGATTTAATTTGAGTGAAGGCCTTTTCTTCTCTGATTTACTGGGTTCAGATCTTTTTGTCTATAAATGGAACCACATGGGATCCCCTCTTCCTACCCTCCCTGACTTTCTGAGAGGAACATGGGAAGAGAACCGTTCTGTTCCTCTGAAATGGAATCCTCTCACACCGAAATTGTCTTAGGAAAGCAGATCAGTAGTTGCTGTTTTATCTCATATCGTAGCTGGTTGCATATGCATGTAAGCAGTGGTGTTTTGTTTTGTTGCCTGGGTCCAGTGGTAATTGCAGAAGAACCTGTGTGATAATATTCCTGTAACTGTAAAATACACATAAAGGTCGTTTTTACAATCGGCCACCTATGGCATCAAATTTCCACAGTCAAATCACCATGCTGAGTGAATCCACAAGTTAAACACTTAATCCAGCAGGTAAACATTAGTTAATTTGCTTTTCCTATAGGTTTGGCTCTGATTTTTAGTTCTGATGGATGGGGACTATTTGCGCTTTGCCTCTTAGCTGCGACGTGCCTGAGTAAGGAAAAACTGATTGATAGTTAAATCGAGATCGAGCGATCTTTTCCATCCTTATTTTAAACTCAGTGTGTCTTCTGATGCTAAAAAAGTGGAAAGTGATTCTAAAATAAATGTGTTGAGCAGTAACTCTTTTTCCTTTCACCCTCTTCCTCTGGATCTCATAGATATATGAACAGCCAAACATGATGAATGCTCTGTAATGTCAAATCATATGGAGATATTTATCTCCAAGCCAGTTTGTGTTATTGTTTATTTAATTTAAATTTTAAAAGATAATTTTTCAATGTCCTCGTTTGCCGATTTCCGCTGTGGAAATCACGAAGCGTTCCTCACTCTATGTGCACAAGGAGAATTTCCAAAGTATCTGGATACTAGCCTTGGTGTTACTTAATACTGGATCAAAAAGAAAACAAGTGCTATCACGCATCTCTAGTTTAGAGACATATGAGTTTGATCTTAGCTGTGTCTCATATTCGTGTGTTTGTATTTGGGATAATATGGCTGTGAATAATCAGTATTAAGGGGCTGATAGTGATACGTAATCTGATCTTACAGATTCCTCCTCACAGGCCTACAATCATCTACATCTCCAAAGTGATTGTTTCCATTCTATGGCGTATATGAAAAATTGGCAAACTATTTATTTATTTAATCTCAGCTGATCATCGAAAGATCAGAACCAGGGTTGGGATTTAGGTTGAGGTTAAAGGTTAAAGTAAGTGTTAGGTTCAGGTTTAGTGTTCAAGGGCCCACATGCTTTGTTCCAAAAAGAGGTCAAACTATTTGCTACATGACCACTCTCTGTATCCCAGACTGTTTTTGTGACTGTGACTTTAAGACTGTTATATATAAATAGTCTTTGGTCTGATTGGCTGGCCTGTATTATGCCTCATTCAAAAAGAAGCTGAAACACTACTAACTTTCGCATGGATGTGCGTGGTCAAACTGCTGGCTAATACGGATGCTCATGCAAAAACGCTTTTGTGGCATCTCAGAGTCTGCGAACTGACAATAAGCTGCTTTTGCAGCGTAGTTTCAATATGTGAACCATATGGACTGAGGACTGAATTGTTTGTTTCAAAGCAATGTTTGCATATTACATCTCTTTTATTTTGGGAAAGTGAGAAAAACATTTTATTTTATGGGCCTTTAATGGTTAGGGCTAGGAAAAAAAGTTAAAGTGCATTTTAATTGATTTTGAGTGGTCAAACTGCTGGCTACTATGGATCCTTATGCAAAAACGCTTTTGTGGCATCTCAGAAACTGTGAATTGAAAATGAGCTGCTTTAGCAACTCAGTTTCATTATGTGAACCATTTGGACTGAGGACTGAATTATACATTTCAAAGCAAGGTTTACCCATTACATTTCTTATATTTTGAGAAACTCAGTTTCATAATATGTGCCTTTAAGGTTAGGAAAAGGATAGGGGGAAAAAAGGCTAGGAATTAAGTTAAAGTCCATTTTAATACATAAGCATCTTCAAAAAGTATCAAAATAAAATGTCCCTTAGTGACTTAGTGACACATCGTATGGTCATTTTCCAGTGTGCTTGACCAGTGTGCTGAATCAGTGAGAGTGAAACACTCTCACTGAAGGCAGTCTCCCATGTGTGTGTGTGTGTGTGTGTGTGTGTGTGTGTGTAGCTGCAGATGTATTTGACGCTGAGGGTGGTTGGTTAGGGTGCTGCCACCCAGGCAGTGTGTCCAGCCTCTGAGGGTCTCTGCGTGCTGTACACAATGATGTCACCGGCAGGAAGGCCAGGCAAAGCCCTGGAACGGCGAGCGTCCGATTGGCCGGAGCGCAGCTTCCGTGAAAATAAACAGGCAATCATAACGTTGCGCTCAATGTACACAACTACATCGCACGCTTTTGTGCTTGATCAAAGGCAGAAAAGTTGGGCTCTTTTCCTTTTTTTTTTTGGTCATTTCTGAGCTGTGTTTATTTGCGTTCACCAGCCGTCCTCTAAATAACGCCCAGCTCCCTGGAGGCATAAACACAAAGTCAAGTGGAAAAGCAGCCTGTGCATGTGAAACCATGTTTGAGAGGCTGCGTAATTAACTGGATATCATGATTCAGAGGAGGATGCAGGACACTGGAGTGAGGTGGGTGTGGGGAGTTGAATAGCAAGCAGTTTCACTAAGATGTATGATTCTGTTTCCTTAATTCATCTCTTTGAATGGCTGGAATGCAGCAGAGGTCAACTCTATCTTTTGGAAACTCCTAAAAGTAAAGCATTTCTAGCAGGAAGGTCCACTTTGTACATTTTGAGGCTATTTTCGTACCACTTGCCAAGAAAAATGGGATGTGCTGGATCTCAGGGTTGAGACTGGTTGATCGCGTTCATTTGTTTTTGTATTTAGTATGTCAGTACTGAATAGGGCAGATGACAAAATGCTTATGGTTTGATAGTTTCAACTGACAACATGGCCTGAGTGGATTCTTTCACGAAAGTAAGTCTTCTGACTTGACCTTTGATCTGAGCGTAAGGATGGGCCTTTAACTTTAAACCACACAAACACTTCTATACGTGCAAGAGAGGGAGAGTCTCAGGTGAAGTTAAGCCTGAGTAACTTTTTTTAGATCCCTAAAGATTAAAGTAAACTCATTCATTTATAGAGATGTGAAGAATAGTTAGGATGACATCCTTCCAGTTAGGGTTAGTGTAGATTAAGTCTAGGGTATGACTAGTTATGGTTCGTATTAGAGGGCCTGAACGCTGATAGTGTGCAGGTATATTTCTGTTCATCAAGGTCCAAACAATGTAAATGTATCCTCAAAGATGTGGCAGTGTTGAGTCAGTGCTAATCACTATCAAATCAGAATCAGAATCTGAAAACTTTATTGATCCCGGAGGAGATTGCTTAAATATGTACAATTTTGTCCTCTAACTAAAAGTATTGAAGATGTACCACTGTGGCCCAAGGGTTACCACTACAGAGATGCAAGAGGTACCACCCCAGTGACTGTGCCTCTTTTTCTTAGAGTGTACGCGTAAACAATACTCATGTTTGAATTTTTAAGCTTTAATGTCCATAATTTTGTACCACTGTTAGCCAAATTCTGTTCAAGGGTTCATTAGATGTATGATGGAGAACCCGTAGTAAAGAAAAGGTTTCAAAGCCATTTTAAAAGTTGTTCTATATAGAACCATAATGGGTTCTGCTATTGTACCAGTCAAGGAACAGCTCTTGGTACTAAACAGAACTATGTTTATTAAGAGTCCATACTCAAACTATTACCATAATAATTTATTATTACAATTTTTAGCGTGTTTCATATTGAATCATGATACATCGAAGAACCCCTTGATGGCTTAAATTGTGTGTTCTTTAAAGAAATTGCTCTGTATGCCATTAAAAAGGGTTCCACTCTTGTCAAATGGTTTCGCTATTGACAAGAGTGGTCAAAAAACTATATAGAACTATATAGAACCTGTTACGGTACTATACAGAACTTCTAGCTCACAAAGAGTGGTCACAACTCTCACTTTGAATATTCATCATTTTCTTTTAGACTAAGAAATTAAAAAAAAAAAAAAAAAAGAATAGAATCTTACAAACAGTTCCTTTGCTGATAGATGGATGCACTAAAAAAGAAGGGAATGAAGTACTTGTGACCTTCATTTCAATAACAAGTAACAGTACTTTTGAGTGACTATGTTTTTAGGCTACTCTACAAGTGTTAAAGTCCTCTGCAGGCTTACTGCTCCTTCAGCACCTCTTTTATGCCAATGCATACTGGCCGCACGTCTAGAACAGTGCAGAACACCGGTGTGGCCAAACCTTTTCTCAGAAATACAGGCACGCTGTCAGTGACTCACGCACATTGCTCCACAGCGAAGCATTACACTGCATAACGTGACAAAACCAAAAGCAACACCTTGGCCTCAGCGGGAATCCAGCAGGCCGAGCTTCAGAACACTGTGAGGGGGTTTGTTAGAGCGCTGCTTAATGCATCTTTGTCAGGCCCTCCTGGAGGTGATCCGTGGGGGGTAAATCCAGGCCTCCAGCCCCCAGGGGGGGTAATTAGCCTTCAGTGACACCTCCAAACACTCTTTTACTCCCTCCAAAAGGGGGGCAGGCCTTGAGCCTTAATTACATTTCTTTGACTAGTGTCTCACTTGACAGCTATCCTAAACAGTATACACATCCACATGTGCAGACTTTCAGACACACACTCTGCTGAGGCTCACTTCATGGCTCGTCGACATGCTCGCCGTTACTGCATTGTGTGTGTGCACACGTGTGCGTGTGTGTGTGTGTGTGTGTGTGCGTGTGTGTGTGTGTGTTTGTATTTGTGTGTGCTGAAAAGGTTACCAAGCTTTGTACTCTTCATATGGGAATTTGTGAGCATAACTGTTGGCAGCTGTGTGCAAGCACAAAGGTGGTTTGGCAAGTAAAAGTGCAAATGGGCTCCACTGGGGAGAGAAACAAAAGCAAGGAGAGAGTGAGGGATGGAAAGAGCAAAAAGAAGAAGGATCAGAAGTGGAGGGAGAGATGAAAGAGAGAGCAAGAGCGAGGGAGAGAGAGAGAGAGAGAGAGAGAGAGAGAGAGAGTACCCAAAATAAATGCAAAATAAATTATTATACAACTATATACAATATATACAACAATATACAACTCTGGAAAAAAATAAGAAACCACTGCAAAAATGTTCAGTTTCTCTGGTTTTATCTTTTACAGGTGCAAGTATTGAACTGAACAGCTTTGCCTTAGTTCTTAGTAAGAACTGCTGACAATATTTCTCCTAATTTTCAAATAAAAATATTGTTCTTTAAAGGACAATTTTAAAGGAAATGACAAAACATCTAAATAAGAGAAACGATGCAGTGTTTGCAGAACTTGAATATTTACAAGGAAACAAATCTCTTGTTCACTCTGAAACAAAATGGCAAAAATTACCTATGACGAACTTCTAGTAGTGTTTTACCATCCAACTGGTCTCATGGCGAGAGAAGAGTGTTGATTCCTCAGTAAATAAGATGTGATTCAGGTGATCACTAATCAGTACCTCATAAAGCAGAATGAGGTGCTTGTCTAGGAATTTAACAGACACTGGCATGGAATGGTTGTCACACTCATAGAGATACTGATTTAAAAAGAAACTGCAGTGGTCTCTTATTTTTTTCCAGAGCTGTATAATACTTTTTATACAAAAGTATTGATTGAAATGTTCTAAAATGGAGCAGCTAAGCTCTTTGAGGTTTCTCTGTAAAAGAGCACACACCAGCTCACTGTCCACTTTACTGGAACCACCAACTTTATACTTCCACTCACAGGCCACTGCACCTCCACTATATAGGTGTACAGTTACAGACTGCGGCCCATCTGTTGCTGCAGAATATCAGCCCCCTCAGCCTCATTCATCACTGGTGGGTTTCTTTTCACAGGACTGCTGTTATTAGATATTATTTGGGTGATCGATCTTTCTCAGCACAACATGGGTGCTGTCATGTTTCATGTGTGACGCTGGTACGAATGTGAGCCTGGCGTTTTTACACACATCATTGTCACTGCTGGGTTCAGAATGATGCACTATCCAGAAATATCCAGCCACAGGGCTTTTTATGGTCAAGGGAGGGGCTTCTAATAAAATGGGAGGCAAGAATTGTTTCCAAAGTCATGTGATAGGAAAAATGCTTCATATGCACTGGAGTGCATCGAGCTTCGTCTTGCCTGAGTGGTTGTAACTACCAAGGAGAAAGCTCCTGTTCACAATAGCGGTTTTCGGTTGTGGTTCTAATGGTTTGCTTCTCATTATTTGAGACGGATCCTCAGTCTCCAAAGCACCTGCCAGGTGTTCATGCTTACTATATTGTGAAGCCTAATTAGCTGAATTTATTCGGGTGCTTTGTGGAACGGATCGGCCTTGGCTCATTTAAACTGCCCTTCCTTGGATTAACCGGCTACTCTAAACCGTGACGTGGAGTTTCAAGCTCATCATTAGAACAAACATATGGGCCATAAATGAGATTTCGCATGAAAATGGTCTATTTAAAGCTGTTTTTGCACCTATAGACTGTACAGAGTCGAGACGAAATGTTAGGTTTTAAAACTTTTTGAATCTCCGTTGATTAAATATAGAAGGCAAATTCTTTTTTTTTTTTTTCATACTACAGGCCGTTTAAAAGGGAATTCCACTAGCTTCTCAAAATTCAGTTGCTGAGATATAAGCAGTCTTTTAAAGTAGTTTGATGTGAAATGGCACTTTAAAGAGAAGCATACTGACTTTTTACAATGGTGGTGGAACCAGGGGCCCCAGTGTTTACATGGCAAATACATAAAAAAAAAAAAATTAATTTACTATCCAAAGTGACCAGTAAACATACATAAGTATTTAAATGTAATTTATATATGATTATACGAATGTATATATAGTAAAGTAAAATATTGATACATTCGTAAAACTACTATTTTGTAAGTAGTTGTACCCTTTTTAAAAATGTTTTTTAGGCTAAAACCAAAGCAAAACTAGTGTAAGACAATGTCTCTGATATCAGGTAACATGTGTAACATGTATTTCATGTAAAAATCTTCTGTGGTGCCTTTGGAGCCACTAAATGCTTTGGACGTCTGGTTCTTATCACCACCAATGTGAAACTTCTGACTCTGTAAGGTTCTCTAGAACGCTGCTCTAAATGACTTCATGCATCTTAACAATTTTATGGTAAGTTATTTAAATGTACACTCCTTTCACTGTCCCACGGGAGAGCAGATTTGACTTTTGACCTTTGTTAGGCAGAAAAATAATATTAATATCCCCAAACGAAAGATCCTGAGGACCATTCAGGATCCCCCCAGTGATGCGTTTTTGATTATTCTGAGAGTGTAATGCAGAGGCCACCGCAGTGTAAACAGCAGCCTGCTGACAGTGTTATAATGAAGCTGCATTACACTGTGTATCGATATAGTCTGTTTTCTGTCTGCCACACATACACTAATGTTTATAAATGAATCCTCCCTTTCAGACCTTCCTCATTACACATGCAGTGCCGCACACAATTGTGCAGGCACCAGAAAGTGTGTTTTTTTCCCCTGTGCAGGTTCTTCTTGGTCTCCATTACATGTGCACCCTGCTGAGAAAGCAAAAGCATTAATATAAATTTCTCCCAAAGCAATGGAACTCTAGAGTGAGAGAGAGAGAGAGAGAGAGAGAGAGAGAGAGAGTGGGAGCCCGTCCATTTTCTCCATTCCACAGAAAGACAGAGGGGTTGGAAATGCATAAGACTGCAGGAATATGTGAGGGCACGTGCATGAGGCCAGACGAGAGATGCACAGGCCTGCCCGTCCGCCAGAGAGTGTGAGAGTGCAAATGTGGAAAGTATAAAGAGAAGGAAGGCAGAGAGAGCACAGGGTTCTGCCTGTATGTGTCTTTACACACCGGTGCGTGTTATTGATCAAGTGAATTATCACTGGTGATGGCTGGTGTGGACATTGATTTATCTGCAGCGTGCACTTCGCCCCGATCTGCGGCCCTTCAGGCTCAGTTAATGAGTTCAGAGATTGCAGATGGGGTTCGAGAGACCGGCACAGAGAGAGAACTGGAAAGACAGAGCGACAGAAGGGTCGAGGAAGGGGGGAAATAATCCCCCTCATCCATCAACCTGCTCAGAAATAGCGGTTTTGTTTTCGTGCATCCCTCCTTCTGCGTATTCTGCAGGCTTTGTTTACCACCTCTGTGTAGATCGTCAGCAAAGCAGCAGCACTTTTGGATGTTAGATTGCTGAAACAAACACAGAAAGACCAGATGGGTCCAAAAGCGCATTATCCACTGGCAGGGCTATTGTTAGGCTTTATCACGAGCCTGAGCTCCTAGATAGCATCTGTGAGAAAGCATCACCTCTCTGCGTGACTGGAAAAATGCAGCCATTAAAGGACCAGTGTGGCAAAAAAAAAAAAAACCCCAACTAATTCATGCGCATCATGCAGCCAATTGGCCAAGGATGATTAGTCCGAACTGCTTATTTAGTTAAGAGGCTAATTTATGCTTCCAATTAAGCTCGCAGCTTGTTCATTAGCACCATACAAAGTTGCCTCACAAACTGTTTCGAAATACATTGAGCTGAAAATCCCACCGATTTTCAAAATTTCTGCACAGTTCAATCACCGCACTCACCTGAGTCCCATTTACTAATCAAAAATGAACAATTTTTAATTGTAATGTTGATAATAGTAACATAATGGTAAATCCAGAAAAAAAAAGGTTTTCTTAAGACTGCTTTGTGAGGGAGCCTTAAGAGGTATTAAACATTAAAAATGGGTGTCTGGTTCCTATCACATTTTGCTGTTATGCGTAGCTTTTTCAAAATCTGTGAACTGACGTTTAATGAACCTCAAGTAGACTTGAATTATTCTAATTAAATCATTTAATTAATCTCAAATGGTTTCTGACACTGGTGTTAAAACATAAACTTATAAGTACTGGGTCTACCTTAAAATAAATCTAGTAATTATTAATAACTGTTCTGTTAATTGTTCAAACTAGGCTCAACATTGAGCGGCCCTGTAATTTACTTTAAATTAAAACAGTTGGGGTTTTTTTTACAGTGCAGAGCAGATTTTTTACAGTGCACAGTGACAGCTGTCACCTTGAAGCGTGCGTTTGTCCGTTTTGGCCGGTCAGATCCTTCTCAGATAGGGCGGAAAACTGTTTTTGATGTTTTTCACTATTCCTTTAAAAGCTTGTGGTTCTCCATTTCTCTCAGCACTGTTTTCTGCTGCACGCTTTCATCACTTTAAAGAGGTAATATAAAGTTGTTTGAAGGTTAGAAAGCGTGACCGAAAGAAAAGTGTGACTGAAAGGGGTTTAGAAATGACAAGAATTGATCTTCTTCACTGTCTCCAGGCTGCTGAATGCGAACAGTGATATGGTGATAAATATGCAGCAGGCCAAGTGCCGGCACATTCGTCCTGCGGTGAAAAGATTGATTTTCATCGTCTCCTGGAGCTGCAGGAGTATTTTTGGTGAATCTCCTGCTTGGGAATGTGAAAAGCCACTCCTCGCAGCTGAGCCACCGCCTCCTCTATATGCGGGAAGGGTATGTGCACATGCTATGTAATTAAAAAGCCATTATGACAGCTTAGGGCCTAATTATATTGGTTATTAATTCTTCACATCTTCGGGGAACGGGGTTCCTCACAATTAAAAACCGATGCACTTACTCGGCCCGGATAACAAGTGGGAAGAACGGAGGACAGTTAAAACACACACTTTCCCTCCCTCTCCCATGGGTGTGTTCTACTTACATGCGATTCAATGTCTATGCCCTCTCCTCTTCCTGTCTTTCTTCGTGGCGGGCTGAAAGCATGCTACATGAAGTGTCCTACATAGAGGTTCTGCACTGACAGAATGAGGATTAACGCCGTAAAGCAGGACGGAAGGTGATATAGGTGGCCTAAGCGTCCCCTTACTCCACATGTGTATTCCCAGCTCTCGGGATGAGAGTATTAAGAATCAAATATTTATGTCTTGCTCATCATTAACACAGCTATCCCACAGCTGAAAATATATAAATAAAGCGAAAATGTCATTAGCCACACTGTGGCTACAAAGCCATGCACTGGTTTCCACAGCATTTTTAGTCTATTACTTAAACGGCAGATGAGGCAATGTGTCGATTGTGAAAACTGAGCGTGAATTTATGGCTTTCCCAATGCAATGGATATGACAAAATTACATACACCGCTCCATACTGCACAGCCGCTCGTGGTTTATGTACATAAATGCCTCACATTTGGTATATCAAGTGTGCATCTGACCCAATGGAGCATGCATGCCTAAAGTTCACGAAAACTTCTTCACTCTGTAAAAAGTGATCACACAAGCACATGTGTAAAAAGAAAAAGCACATTTAAGGCAACATGACAGTGTCCATGAAATAAGGGGACTTTCAGAATTAGAACTGGGCTCCCGAATCGACGGCTCCTGTCTTACTCCCCCTTCCCCAAACAGATCTAACAAATCATCAAAATCAATGAGCATCTTGCGCTCTGAAAGACATGCATACGTTTATCTCAATGTGACGTTTGTCAATATCGTTCAGCCTTCCATGAATGTCGTTACACATCAGACTGCTACACCTAAAGAAATGTCCTTATGGTAAGAAATCTGAAGCTTGCAAACTGCAAACAAATAATCTCACCAATTTCCAAAAGATTTTTCTTGCTTACTTCTAACGTAAGTATTAGTTATACAGAAATTCTCTTGAATGATGGGGTCCTCATGTCAGCAATGTAAATTTTGCCATTTTATTTGCTATCTGAATGTAACGTGCCCCTGCTGTGTCCCTGTTTTCTGCCTATGGCATTGTTAACCCGGCCATGTGTCTGTCGTCCATGTGTGTTTGTTGTTATTTTGATTTTATCCCCCACCTTAGCCCCGCTCTCTTGTGTCTTTCTCTTCCCCATCCCAGGTGTTTCTAGTGTCTTAGTGAGTATATATACCCCCGTGTTTGTCTTTGTGGATTCTCTGTTATCACGTTTTGTCTGTTTGTTAACAAGTGTACTGTCGCTGTAATTAACTCCCTTTGTGTCGCCTCGCTCCTGCCTTTGTTCAAACCCTGGATTATCTCTTGCTTCTGTTTACCCTCAGACCCACTGTGAGTGTTTGGTATGTTTGTTTAAATAAAACTGGACTTTGCGCTTTCATCCTGCCTAAACCCCTGGCACTCAAACCACCAGTGAAACTACGAAGTCTTCTAAGTTTTCTTATCTTGAGGATGGTAAAGCTGAAAAAAAAAAGGTTACTTTGGGTACTGTTTTTTTATCCACAGGCTCTACAATGGATTTGAAATATATATATATATATAATATATAATATTTGTGATGAACACTTGTGATGAATCCAGTCATAAATTTTCAAGAATTCCCTTACAGATTTTCTACAAATATTAAACTGTTAAGAAATGAACTTGTAAAACTGGGCTGATCAAGTTTAGGTTTTGGCTTGTAGTTAAGGTTGAGGTTTAATACAAGCTTTAACATTCAACTTGATGTTTAGCTTTATTTAACAGGTAACTGAATGATAGAGTAAAGACAAAGTGAACATCTACCAAACATCTGCTGGGGTTTCTCCAAAGAAAGTGTTCCCAGCAGATGCTTCTACACTGCATTTGCTAAATAAAGTAGTATGAGCCCATTTTGTTGCGCTACACGAGATATATTAACATTTTAAGGCGTTTGATTCCCATTTGCGTCACTTGGTTCTCTAATATTTTCAGTGTTTTTGAACAGACTCTTAGATAAGGTGCTAGCTGCCTAAAGGAGATAAGAGCTACTGACAGCAAGCGAAAAGGACGAGTTAAAAAATGACCTTAACTCCCTACAAACTGGAGCAGTTTTATTATTCAGCGCTTAATAATCTCTCTCTCTCTCTCATTCTCTCTCTCTCTCTCTCTCTCTCTCTCTCTCTCTCTCTCTCTCTCGCTGTAATACAAGCTAATTCCCTGTAGGCTGCTTGTTTTTACAAACATAGCATACCATTACCCATCTGTCCAAATTCTGTGCTGCAGCTTTGGCCAGTGCTATGAGCACATCTTTGGTCTGAATGTATTTTGGAGGACTCCTCTGAGCCCGGGGCAGCTATCGTTAATCACACTGTCGGGAGCTTTTGGTAACCAGAACCCGCAGTCATTTTATTTTGTCACTGAAGGACCTTGAGTCTGTAGAGAATGAACAGGCTTTTTCCCACTTTAAACCCCACTGCACCCCCCCCCACATCACTTTAAATGCATTGTTTTGGAGCCTTTGACATCCTGCCCTTACTCCTTATCGTACAATGGTGAGTGAAGAGGGACTTGGGCTGAGGGTTCAGTGGAGAGAACAGATAGCGCCTGCGTGTCCCGAGAGCTAAAAGAGGAAGCAGGTATGCTAGGGAGAATTCACGGCACACAAAAACCATGGAGAAATTTCCATCGCTATCAGCAGGTGCACCACATCCTCAGGCCCCTGCTGCAGTCCGTAAAGGCTGATTTATGCCACACAGTTCTGTAGAACGTGAAGCTGGAGGTTTCACACAGCCCCACACCTCATAATGCTATCATCACTGGCCACTTTACACTTCACGTGACTGCTTTACATTGCAATGTTATCATCTCTGGGCATTGCATATTCAGAAACAGGCGTAACCAAGACCGCCGAAGAAGGTTGGCTCACGCATTTACCGTTCACTCTAAGCAGACCCATATGCTTCAAGTGACGTGTGACTAAATATCTCATTTACAGTCTCAAATGGAGTCAGCTGACCAGTTCAAATTTGCTTCTGTACATTTTGCATTAATGTGTCTCCACTGAATGAAAGCTGTTGGACTGGCACTAGGGCAGCACAATACATCGTCTGTTAATCGTTATCGCAATACTGGTCTCTACAATACTGATATCATCGATCGCTGCATCACACAAATGAGCCTCTAACCAATCACGGTACTCCACTTTAAGAAGATGTTGTAAATTTACCGCTAATTGTCAACAGCACGTAGGGCTGCACAGTAGATCGTCTGTTAATCATTATTGCAACATCCATCTCTACAATACTGATATCACAGAGGGCTGCGATGCGCAAATGAGCCTCTAACCAATCGCAGTGTCTTCATGTAATCCAACAAAAGTCTAATTATTCTGGCCAGTCTTTAAACATTAAAGATACTGATTAGCTGAGGTGTTTTTAAAGTGGCCGTATTCTACATATTCCTCCTGTTTCATTTTTCAATGATGTCTGATGGGTTTCTGTACAAAAAGATTTCATAATTCATTATAATTCACATTTACATGTCCATTTTCAAACCATAGAATAAAACAGGCTGATTTTGTTACAGCTCCTTCAAAACTGATATTTGTAACTGATCTCTTGTCTGATTGGCTGCTCTGTATCACAGCTCATTCAAAAGACAGCACAGGGCTGAAACACTCCTTAGAACCTCAGCATGAATAGTCGGGCCTAAACTGCTATGCGCTCAATAAGGAGACATTAGGAGACATATGTGGGTTTTGTGACAATACAAAAATCAGTTTGAAAACTGAAAGTATGTAAAACTATATTTTCATACTTTAAGCCTTTTCATTCCAAAAAAGCAATACAGGGGGTCCTCATGTTACGTCGGAGATCCGTTCCTTCAACAGTGATGTAACCTGAATTAACCCGAAGTCGAAATCAACCCTGCTCTGAGTCACTCACCTATTCTAACACAGCTGTAAAATCATAAAAACACAACTAAGAAAAGATGACAAAAAATGAGTGTATAAAATTGGTTAAGAAGCCAAAAAGTCACCAAACAAAGCAACACAAACGGAACACTTGCGCTTAGATAAGCGTACTCCCTCACTCATGCGGCATGTTACTGCGTATTCTTCCACCCGCACCACTAAACTATTTCACCCACGTGAGCGTCGTAAACTCGAAACGTCGTACGTCGAGACCGTCGTAACTCGAGGACCCCCTGTATATAGCAGAATTATTAGAGTACTGATATTTTGTCTGTCCTATGCAGCCCTAATTAACACTGTGAAATCAGTGAGTGATGGAGGCAGGATAAAAAAGACAAAAACCTTCACTCACTGCTCCCACATTACTAATCCAGCAGCTTTAAGATCCAGTGGCGGCTGCTCTAAGACTACAAGGGAAGCTCCGCTTCCTCTAATATGTCAGAAAATACATGCTCAAATATGTCGTATTTATATTGCTTTTAGATCGAATAAAAAAAACAGGGTCTTTCTGAACCGTCTAATTGATGTGACTTCTTGCTGGCCGTCAGGAGCTGGCATTCAGGGGGTCATGATGGGAGCAGTGAATCAGCAAATACTGGGAATTACAGGGACTTTACAGAAACATGAGCTGAATATGACTCTGTCTTGGCCACACAATTTCAGTCATCAGCTGTGTTTTCTGGTATGTCCCACTCTACCCAAAATGACTTGATCTCTGCTGTTGCAGGCACTGTATCTGATTATATCAGAGGTAAATTCAGACTGCTCCCTTTATAGCATGCAGGGGTGTAGCACACGGGGGGGGCAACACCCCCACTTTTGCTGAAAGGCGATACCACCCCCCCCACAGTCGGCACGCAGACGTATTCTCAAAGGCACGCCAGTGATGGTGCGCATCAGTGACAAGGGACCGAGGCACAGTCTGCTAAATCCCTCTGCACACTCTTTTTGAGATCTGGAAATCGCATCCGGACGGGGTTTTAGAATTGTCGGGGATTTTGAGCTGCCTAAACTTTCGTCACGTCATGGGCATCTCTCATTAACTAGTTA
>JBBIGA010163885.1:6247-17146 GCA_037576975.1 Alestes dentex | reverse complement strand
TCACAGCCTCTCTTCCCCAGTAGGATGATGGTGATCACGCTGAGAGCTGAAGAGTTGTCCTCCATGGTCAAAGCAATTTCTGAAATTAAATGTTTCCCACTTTAGTAGAAGAATTCCTAAACCAGTCTACAAAAAGCATCAGAGTGAGAAGTTTTAAACTTTTAAAAAGAAGCGCAGACACAATCCAGCCATCACTTTCAATTGACAAAAAGTGTAAATGCAGGCATAAGCATGTCTTACCTTTTGGTATAACTTGTTCTAGATGGTTCTACTTGTGGATACCAGACAGGTTGGTGGATTTCTTTCCATTCTAACATTTGGGAAAGAGTGACAGCTGCGCAAAAGAAAATGAAAGCTGCAGTGATTTTTATATTAGAGCATCTTGTATAACAAGATGCCATTTCAGCTGCCTTTTTCATTGCCAAGCGACATTGCTGTGAGCAGCGTACATTTGACACTTCAGGACAATTATGCGTATCTGCTGCAGTTGCCTAAACTGCCAAAATCATGTTCCAGAAGGTAAGTCATTATTTGTATAGGTCTTTTTCTATTTAGTTTCTACCTTTTTGCTTTATTTTATACATGTGCTGTTAAAAGCCCACAGTCTGGAAACACTTCAAGAAGATCAAGATTTCTTTATTTGTCACATGCATAGTCACACACAGTGAAATGATTTCTCTGCATTTAACCCATTCACCAAGTTAAGCAGGGGGCTGCCGACAGTGAAGCGCCCGGGGAGCAGGGTGTGGGGACGGTACCTTGCTCAAGGGTCAGCAGTGACACTAGCAGTGGGATTTGAACCCCAATCCTCTGATTGCAGGGCCAACGCCCTAACCACTAGACCATCCAGCTGCCCTGAATATTCATTAATTGATTAATAAATAGTCAATTAATAATTGATTATTTATTTAGGGGTTTTCCTATTAAGCAGGGTTTATTAAGGAATCCAGCACAAACTATTCGACCAGCGAAATATTTCAGCAGGAGTACAGAAATTAACCCTTTAAACACTTCTCAATTGTGCTGTTAAGGAGAGCTACGCTTTTAGGAAAGAGGTTACTGAAAAGGGGTATTAGCTAATAATTATTATTCGAATGAGCTTAAGGTAATGAATCGAAGCTGAGAAGTAACTTCGCCTCATTTGAACAAGAAATTGAATCACTGTCACACTTAAGACAACATTTATTGTACCACGCTAGACAAACACAAAACATACAAGCACAGAATAAAATAAATGTGAGTAGTGATGGGATAATGGTATTGATAAGCTTACTCAAATTTAATGATAATTTCTTAAATGGATTAGAATCTGTGATCCTACAAATGGTACCAGACATAGTGACTGAGGGTTTGTTCACAATCAATTTAAATTATTAGCACCATCGAGAAACAGAGACACCATGTAGAATCCTGGGTTTAATACCCAAGTGTCTACAGTGTGTAAACACAACTGCACATTTGTTGTGTTGGCAGGCCCACCACTTCGCATAGTGATGATTGGGAAAACTGGAGTGGGGAAAAGTGCTCTTGGGAACAGCATTCTTGGCAGAGAGGAGTTTGTATCCTGCTCCACGGGGGTCACTCTGGACTGCAGTACAGATGACTATGACGTCCGGGCCTCGTCCGCCATGCAGTACATTTAAAATCACCACAAATGTGAATGTCTGCCATTAGCGCTTGGCTACTGGTGGAATCCATTCAGACTGAAAGGCTGATCATTAAACACAGCCCATCGAAAAGGTTAGACACCTTCGATCTGGAGGTCTCCGTCCATTGCACAGTAATTGATTGATTGAAAATCTACAGACTGACCAGCCTGAATGAAAATTATAATCAGTAGCATGTGTGAACCCTGCTTTAGATGTGTCTGCATGTTGGAAGAATTTTTATTCTTATTAAGTTTCACACATATTAGTTATAAGTGCACATGTAACCTTTATGTAACCCTTGTGTCTCACAGTTATGCATGATTGTATTAAGAATAAGCTTGGGAAAAGCTGACTATGCAGCCTGTCTACTTCAGCTTAATTTGTGTGATGTATGTATGTCGCGTTGAATGTGTGAAAGCCGCTTTTAACCTTTTTGAAGACAGGAGGTTAAAAGAGAGCTTAAAGTCTGTTTTACAGAAGACAAGCCCGCTTGAAGTGTGGCGAGAGGGTAAAGGTGTCAGCACTAAGGAAGATCAGCGTCCGCTCGGGATGCTGCAAAGGTGTGAATGGCTGCAAGAACAGAAACTTTGATCGTGCCCCGTTCCCACGCGACTTCCAGGAACTCACAAATTCTCAGAGAAAAATCACAAAGATATAAACAGGGTTAAAAAACATGTTTCTGGGGTTAAAAAATATGTTGTTTAAATTAAAAACTCGTATAATTTTATTTTGCGGGTATGAAATGGTTAAACAAAACCTCGCATGAGGCTTTTCTCTGGGGCTGATATGTCAAAGCCTTGTCAGTGTGCATTTTGCTGACAACCCCCACATTTTACAGTTTGTGGTGAAATCTTTTGTACACGTTAAAACAACGTCTTACTACTACGGCTGGAGTTTATTAGTAAAACACCCTTGTTTTCAGCCATCTTCAGCACACCCTATTACACGCTTCTCACAGCAGACTTTTGTGTTATATTACTTTAACTACAATTTTCTCTACCGATTATAGTGCATTTCTTTAGAAAGAAAAAATAAGCTGGAGCACATTTCAGCCATCTGTCTAAAAGCCGTCTCAGTAAAATACAGAGAATGAGTTCAATCTTATGAAATTAAGACCGGGGCCTGCCTCAGCAGGTCCAGAGATGTCCTGTCTGCAGGAACATTTTCAGGTGTTACTCTGGACGAAAAACAATGGACGCTTTCCTCGCGTCAACAATGTGAAAGCCGCTTTGAATCTTTTTTTGAAGACAGAGTTCAGAGAGCTTAAAGTCCGTTTTTACAAAAGACAACCCCCGCTTTGAGGTGTGACAGCGGAAGAATTAGTACATTTGTTCTTTCTCAGAAGTGAATGCATACGTTCCCATGATTTAAAAAACTAAATAAATAAAAAAACTCTTCAAATCTGTTTAGAAAAGAACAGTTTATTTAGACTATCGTCTGGAATATATTTATTTTGTTTGACCTACATCGTTTTGATTGTAAACTACACATCCAAGCATTGGCCCGGGGTAGTTAGAAGTTCACGCTGGTATTATTTCATGTGAAAACTAACTGTGAAAGTAAGAGATAAGACATTTACTTGTTTTATAAAAGGTGAATCTCCTGTAAAAACTCATTTTAAATGTGGAAAGACACGATAATTTCCAAAGATCCAAAGTAATGTATAAAATGTTAAGGATATTTAAAAATAAATCTGGTAAAATGTATGACTTACCTATAAAATACAAATGGTTTCTAAAACAGTATATTTAAACATTACATGTTTAATATGGTTAAATCTGTTTTTGAAGTTTTTTTTAACTCTGAAATATATTTTATTCTATTGTTTTTTTCTTAACTACTTTTTTATTTCTTACATACCTTAAACGATTGGTTAAAACACAAACGAATTTCATTGGTGGGAGTGATAACCCCCCGCCCATTTCCCAGAGTTCTTTGCGCTGATCTATAAGTATCCATTGCTGTGATTTCCCATTTAATAGCTGCTGCTTCACAGATCGTCCACCCCTTTGGAACATTTCAAGATGGCTAACTACACATTCGGTAAGTCAGATTGTGTGTGTATATATTTTATATAAATGATATTAGTTTTCAGTGAACTTTCTTATGGTTACGCTTTCTTGTTTAAAAGGCTAAAATAAATATTTCTTAGGCAACGCTTATGCTGCAGTATCAGCAGTAGAGGGATACAATGTTTTCGGTGAGTGTTCTATGTATATATATATGTACGCTTTATATTTTATTTTTAAATTTGTGGTTTTAATTTTGAGATTTTAATATGATTCATCATTTCACTAGTGGCTGATAAAATGTATATACGGTTGTATTTCTCTGTTATCATGATGCGTGTCTAATACTTGTAAATAATGGTATTTTTAGAGGAGACCGACGATGATTTTGTGATCAGACCTCCACCTGTCAAGAGGAAATTTGTCCGGGCGCCATCCATTTCCGACGTAACACTAGAGCATGAGATCGATATGCCAAAGCATTCTAGACTTTCAAGTACTCGGCGGAGGCGAGGTAAATGGTGTATGTACATAATGCTTTTTAAACATTGTGCCAAACACTATAATTTTTACTAATAAACAATTATTTGTTATACCACAGCTACTGGTAAAATAGACACGCCGAACGCGGGTGGTTAGGACACGATTGATGGTATGTATGGCCTGTATATTTCATCAATTTTCAATGGTGTTTACACATGCATCTAGTATATGCAAATGTTGTTGTTTTAGCGCAACTGGAAAAAATCGCAAATGATGTCCCACCGCTTCATAATGATCCCCCCACAACATGTACCAACATATGTAGCTGCCACAGCATTGGGACCGAATGAAATAGTTAAGGAAATACAACTTTAAACATTGTATACCTATTTTGCAGTCGGTAATCATAAGTAATAAGACGTAACAGTGTTTTGTTGATGTGTAGAGCCCCAAGGACCATACACAGATGGTGGCGTGCAATGCAGATGGCATACACATCTAGCCCCAGCTGTTATTCTATCTTTTATTCCAACACTCAGGATCTTTGGGGTACTTGAGAGAACCAGAATTCCTCAGCTGTATTACCTATGGACACTGCTTCAGAGGATCAGAATTCTGTAACCAGTGTTCCTTCGGGTACAGAGCCACATTCCTCGGCCAACAGACAGTCTGATGCTCGTGCTCAGGATCCGACACCGGAGGTTTCGTCAGACGTGCAAGGTGACGCTGTTCAATTAATTAATACTTCTGATTGTGATGTGTCTATGGATGTTGCTATACAGAAGTATTTAAAGACTGAGCAAGTTGAAAATTTTGCCACCACCTTCTCCCAAGTTGACTGATCTTGTTTGACTCAGGGTATGGCAAATATGGCAATAACCGTAAATGATTTGAAAACAAACCGTCGTTGAATTTTTTAAAACTGATTAATTTTTTTCCACACGTTGTTTCATCATCATAAAAATGTCACAACGGTTGCAGCTTGATGGCGGCTCGTCCGATCAAATTACATTCGACGAGGACACAGTAAGAACCATCAATAATAATATACATATAATTCTTGAAAATACACGTGTAGATAATAATATTCCGGATACCACGTCATGATGACAGCAATTCAGATGATCATACCGATGACCCTGATAATTCTATAAATGTACTCAGCCCATCACCACATTCAAACTCTGGTACCCCACCATCACATGCAGACGCCGGTACGCAAGCCTCTGATGCTGGCATAATGCAAACAGGTGGTGTTTCAGAAGGGGCCCCATCAGACTTTGGCTTAGATCAGGCAGCTATAGAACGCTTGTTTAGATACGGTGGTGTAGTTGGTGAATATCGTATAGTAGCCAGACCGAGATTCAACAGCCTTGTGTTGCACAGATTGCTTAACTTCAGAAATGTACCAGGCAGTGATATTGTGGCATACATGAATGGTGTGCATAACATTCTGAGCGACATAGTTGCCTTCTCTAGAGTGTTAGCTGGTCATAAGGGTGTTTTTTGCATCTCTTTAAGAGGTGCCAGCCTCTCTGCTGACGTAAATGCAATTCTTTCAGCAAAAGGTCATTATTCTCTAGATCGGTTTATTAATGCAATGGATAAGTCTTGCAGAGCAACCAGAGGGTTATGACTGATGACAGTCTAGAGCTTACAATATCTATAACAAGAGGTCAGAGCAGGGGTGGGCGTAGAAAATTGGCTGACTTGGCGTATAATCAGGTTATCAGTAAGACTAAAATGAATTTATTCTGCCCCATTAATGCGTCCAACAAACTATGCTTTGCTATGTGTCTAGCGCATTACCTCAACCCGCAGCATGCTATGGGTTTGTTAGAGGGGCATGCGGTGGACATACAGACCAAGGCTGGTTTCAGTGCAGAACACAAGGTTGCTTTTAAGGATGTTTCGATATCTGAGCGGCTGCTGGATGTGAAAATTGTAGTGTTCTACAGATCAGATGCCGGCGAATTGCTAAAATATCAGACAGGCAAATCTCCACAACTCAGAACAGTTTTCTTATACAGTCACGGCACACATTACTATGGTACAGTGAACCTCAAAGCATTCTTAGATGTCATGTATGTTTGCCAGTTTTGCTACAATGGTTATGCCTCACACAGGCATCATAAATGTGAATACACATGCAATGTGTGTATTCACCCCGAGTGTTATAAGAACCCCAGGGTGTCTAGATATTGCAATGATTGTAGGTATTGCAAATCAGACTTTTGTTTTGAAAAACACGACTTCTGAGAAGGGCTATTTTCCGCATAAATTTAATCTACATCAAAACGACAATTACTGCGGGCCCTATCCAGACAAGTCTTATTATGGTTATGAAAACATGTCTGAAAAAGACAGAACAGCGTTTGATGCGTGGTATGAGGGTGTCGCCAACAGCATTTTCCACTTTAAAAGGGAACTTTTTAAATACAGTATAAACGGCGTCATCCTACTTCGGGAGGCGTGTATAAAATACCATAAAGAGTTTATCAAATGTACAGAACTGGACCCCTTTAACCAAACAACTCTGGCATCCTGCTGTATGGCTGTGTACACAATCACGCTCACACACAACAATGCTTATGCTGAACAGCACAAGGCATTTTCAAACATATCTATTGAATGGTTGGAATTTGTCACCGCTAACAGAAAGGTTGATGTACAGCGTGCGTTGACAGGTGGTGAAGTTATGATTGGGAAATATTACCTTGACGGCTGTTATGAAAAGGATGGTGACAGAATCGGCTTAGAGTTTAACGGATGCATGCACCGCGGCCACACATGTCGTTATAACCCAAATCACACGCACCCTTTGTCAAAGATACCTTATAGCATTTTAAGAGGACGCTTTGATGACAAAGTGGAAACGCTGACCAACGCTTACGGTTTAAAAGTCGAAGTTATGTGGGAGTGTGAGTGGAAGCGTGCCAAGAGGGACAGCCCTGCCGTTATCGATTTCATGTCCAGGTACAAACATCCTGAGCGCCTGAAACCAAGAGACAGTCTGTTTGGTGGAAGGACAAACGCTTACAAGCTGTACTGCAAGGCTAAAGACAGTGAGAGAATTAGGTATGTAGATTTTACCAGCTATATCCACTCTGCCAGGCTCGTAAAAACTACCCAATAGGCCATCCTCAGATCATTCTGAAGAACTGCGGACCTCTACAGGAATACTGTGGTCTGGTAAAAGCCACAGTATATGCTCCACGGGGCTTACTTCACCCTGTACTTCTGTACCATTGTAACAGTAAATTAATGTTCCCTCTCTGTAGAGCATGCGCCCTACAGGAGAATCAAACCACAACATGCAACCATAACGACGCTGAGCGAGCACTTTCAGGGTGTTGGGTCAGTATTGAATTGTTAAAAGCTATTGAGAAAGGGTATCGAGTGGCATGTGTGGACGAGGTGTGGCATTTCCTCCAGAGGTCGGATACGTTGTTTTCAGGCTACGTGAAAACCTTCCTACAACACAAACAGGAGGCGAGTGGTTACCCAGCGCACGTTGTGTCGGAGGATGATAAGAAAACGTACATAGACCAGTATTTTGACAAGGAGGGTATTAGATTGAACCCAGACCGTATATAGACGAATACTGCGAAACGTAGTATAAATAAATTGCTCCTTAATTCTCTATGGGGTCGTTTTTCCGTGTGTGAGAACATGCCCACCACAGAGATGTTGAAGGATCCCGAACAGGTTACGCGGTATATATTTGGTAATGAGTACGATGTCACACACTTTTCATTTGTTTCAAAGGATGTGGCACTGGTACAGTGGCGTTTTGCTGATGGGTGTGGCGGTCAGACACATGACATAAATGTATTCCTCGGTGCATTCACAACAGCCCATGCACGCTTAGAACTGTATGATGTCATGGAGAAATTGGCCGACCGACTACTTTATAGTGACACCGACAGTTTAATCTTTGTTTCAAAAGATGGCGACTGGGAACCACCCCTTGGCCCGTATCTACGCGACCTCACTGACGAGATAGGTGATGGTGACTACATCACAGAATTTTGCTCGGGTGGGCCAAAGACATATGGTTATCGTACTGCTTTGGGGAAAACATGTATGAAGGCTAAAGGTATTACTCTAAACGCTGAAAACGCAAAAGTGGTCAGGTTAGACACTCTGATTGACCTTGTAGATCATCACGTGGTACATAGAAACAGCGAGCGACACATTCTTGTGCATACTGATATCATAGTGATAAAAAACGCCTCGCACTGAAAAACAAAACAGTCATTAAGCGCTTCAGGGTTGTGTACAACAAGTGCGTGCTACTCCCCGATTTTTCGACACTACCGTACGGATATTGATTTTTGTTTTAATACACTGTATTAATATGGGCTTGAGAGATGTTACTGGTTTTGATTTTCAACTCCAGCATCCGTTCTCATGTGTTATAAGCGGGCCTTCCAATTCTGGGAAGACATTTTTTGTAAAGATGCTGATTGCAAATGCCGACAGTGTAATTAGTAATCAACTTGAAAATATTGTGTACATATATGACTGTTGCCAACCTCTTTATGACGAACTGTTGAAGCTAAGGGATATAAAATTCATACAAGGAATTCCCGGGCTCTGGATGATGATGAACTTCTACCCATTAGCAAAAACAATTTGTTAATTATCAATGATGTCATGAAAGATGCTAATAGCAACATACAGGTTGAGAAAGTGTTTACACAATACGTGCATCATCGGAACCTCAGCGCTGTATACTTGGTACCCCTTGGTAAATCTAGTCGGACGATTAGTTTAAACACAAATTATCTAAAACTTTTCAAAAATCCGAGAGACAGCAACCAGGTCGCTGTTTTAGCCAGACAGATGTATCCTGGGAACACAAAGTATTTTCTGGAATGTTTTAAAAACGCTACAGAAAAACCTTACAGCTACCTTCTTATCGATTATAAAGCCAAAACCCCCGACTCGTTTAGACTCAGAACGGATTTCCTTTCAAAGTACCCGGTTGTGTATGTTCAGAAAAAAGGGGTCTGAAATATAACACAACCATGTCAGACAGAATTATGAGAAACCTGTCCCTTCTGAAACACTTACTTAAAGTTAAACCGGCACAGAGGCAACTCATTCTACAATTTGCATCTGATGAGTTAATCCTGTCACTGTGTGAAATAGCCTTCAACATACTTCACGTTTTTATACCGCTGTTAACCCGTCAATTTAAAAAATTGGAAAAGAAGAAAACTGCTATAAAACTTATCGCTGATAAAAAGACTGGCATACCTAAGAAGAGACGACTGATTAATCAAAAGGGTGGTTTCCTATTAGAACAGATGGAGTATGCGGAGAAAATGTTTTTAGTACCCCAACGCCAATTGGACAGGTTAAAGAATTAAGACGCACCCGTACCTCTAAGACAAACTGTTGAAAATGAGTTGGATAAGTCTATAAGAGATATTCTGAGTAGAAACGATTTAAACCAGCATGAAAAAGTCAAACTGTATACATCATTATTACAGAGATATTTGTCTCTGGTGAAGCAGGGTGAGCATGAGACCAATACATTAACACTGAGCATACCACAGACGGCCTTAAATGCTACCAGTGTAGAGACGCAAGGCGTCGACAACAGCGCTAAAATGGTTAAAGAGGTTTTAAATAATATACCTTCCAAGTCTAAAAAGAATGCTCAATACATATTAGAAAAGATGATTGAATCATCTGATGTAGCATCTTGGAGTGACACGGGTGAATTTATTTTTAATGGCGCGACCATACCTGGGACACACATATTTGATCTGGTAAAAAGTGTCATAGCCGCACAGACTCATAGACCCCTGGGCTGGCGTGAATTTCTGAGCGCCGTAGCTAAGCTAAACATACCACTTTCTACAGTACCAAACAGGCTTGTTAAAGAAGAAATTAAATCTTTTAAAATGCCTGGGGGCCACAGTTATAAAACACTAGCCAGCGGTTTGAAATCCTTGACAGGTGCTCACGGTTATAAAACACCAGTCAGGCGTTTGAAATTTGACTTATTTGCAACACCACAATTGGATGCGTCAGCGTGGCTTGATTTTCCTTAAAAGCTTTTACACACCCTAATGTTATAGTGTCTTGTTATACTTGAAATAATGTATATATTCCGGGCATTGAGAGAAATGTGTGTTTGTATATTGCTTTTTTTATGTTTCGATGCTGTACTTAAAAATAAGCCTATATTTTCGGTATTGATCTGATATACGTGTTTAGTCATCATTGGAATATTGTATTTGTATGTATCACACCTATTTGTAAAATAAATTGATTGCAATGCAACACTGTTCATAGTCTGTTTTTCTTTTATTAAATATCTATGGTACATTAATCATTCTTTATAAAAGCGTTACTCTCTTGTACACATTGAACACAACAAAACATATTTGTGGTACAGATACATGGTTGTAATTTCTTCACAAATAATGAAACCATATTATCATTTTTAATCAAATAATCTGTATGTCTACACATCACATCCTCATAGGGCATACCTTTTAGCATGTGGTAGAGAAAGAAAACACAATGTTTACCGCACGTAACAGCTGTAAAATCTTTAACATTTCAGATGTAAAAGCTGTAAAATTTCACACTAGTGCAACTGTTTCTTAAAAATGCATACATGTCTGATGGGAACAAGTTGCTGTCAAGTTTGTTACCAAAACTATCAAAAAAACAGCCGACGCGTTCCTCATTGATGTACACGGCCAGCCAATGCTCTCCCGGTAGGTCCGAGCTAT
>JBBIGA010163868.1:2609-17147 GCA_037576975.1 Alestes dentex | reverse complement strand
CAGGGACTGGACTGGAAATGAGAGTCTTTGAAAGTCCTTCAGGAAGCCTGGAGAACTGTTCCTCAAGACCATATTAACATACAAGAAAGTCTGGATCTCTGGAAGCAAAATATGAAGAAATGAGGGTACACAGTACTGATTTTATATATGAAAAAATATTTTGTCTAACTCAGCTGTTACAGTTTTAGATGTTTATCTTGTTAAATGTTTAGTGTGAAGCTGTTGTAAGGTTCTCATACATTTTTAAGTCTTCTTAAGAGAAAAGTTAAAAAATGGGAACACTTAGGGGGAAAAAGGGTCTATCGTCTTCATGTGTCCTATTTGTTTTGCCTGAGGTCTACTTATGACATTTGTGGTTTTATACACCAAAACCAGCCACAGTTCATTTTTACTGGACCATTTTTCTCACCTCTCTTCATCCCTTTCAGTTTTAACAGGCTGTTTTTGTTACTGTGCCTTTAAGACTGATTTAAATAAATGATGTCCATTCTGATTGGTTATCCTGAACTGTGCCTCATTCTAAACAGGTTCATTGAGAATGGGCGGGGCTAAACTGAATAGGAGAAATGTATTGATTCACAAAACTGCCTTTAAAGAGATACAGAATGGGCATTTAAGTTAATGGTATGGTTTGATCATTTTGCAGCTTTTACATACTATATAAAACACTTGGATTTTTTTGTCCCATGATATGGACCCTTTCGTTGTTGTTGGTTTTTTTTTTTTTTTTACAATAAAGTGCAGAAAAGGCACATTAAATAAGATCCTTTCATAAATCTGTCCCCAGAACAGTCCAAACTCTGAGTATTCCACATCAAACCACCTTGAAGGACTGTTTACATCTGAAACCATTAATTATGCAGAAAATGTGAAAAATCGGTGGAATTCCCTTTGAATTTCTCACAATTACAGTAAAACTATGACTCATAAGTACGATATGCAAGCATTGCACACTTCTGCTACAGACATTTCCATGGAATTCGCTTTCAGATACGAGTGTATCCTCTACCAAACACCCACAGAAACATTACTCTCACCACTGAACTCCACGTCAGAATTAGCTGTTTTCACTACCAGCAACAGCCTGAATATGCAAGTATGGCTTTGATTATATCTGGGCAGAAGCTCACCACAGCTCATCATTCAGAATTTCACATGTTTCGACCTCACACATTCTGGGCTTCGGTAATTAAAGCTTAAAGATTTAATAAACCCTTAAAGAAGAGAGCTCAGTGTGCCTACATCACTATATTCTACTCGCCAGCAGCAGTGGCTGTGATGATGATGATGATGATGATGATGATGGACGGCACATAAATGCTATCATAATGCCCCATTAGATTTCAATATGAAAAAAAAAAACCTAATCAATGTAGAAGTCCGGTTTACTACGTCATAGTACTTCTACTGATTTCTCAAGCCAAGCGTTTACAACCGCACCTACTATGCTACAAAATGTACAAAACAAAAAAAAAAAAAAAAGCATTTATGCCTACAAGCTGCAATTCATACAATCATCTACCTGCCTGATGTCTGGTCTGGTCTGGTTACTACTCTAGGCGCGGTCATCATAGTGCAAAAGCGAGAAGAGTTAGACGAGGTGACACGCAGGAGAGCATGCTGCCCTTTATCGGATAGGGGGGTCTCTTCTGGCATCACGGGCCCTGAGATCGATGTCCTCTCAGTGGATTTTTCTACAACACACAAATGAATGAGATATTACATCAGAAAGCAGGCCTGAAACAGAAAGAATATCATCAATTAATTTGGAAAATAGGCGCCAGTTACACCTTGTCAACGTTACAAGATGAACAGGCCAATAGAAACGGCTTATATGTCCTGTTTACACCTGGTCATGTCATGTGACTGATGTCTGGATTGTACCCAGATCAGATTTTATCTACATGAGTCCTCAAATGCGTCTCCAGTCAGACTGAAGTCCAATTTCTGTGTGGTGCTTAATATGCAAATCAGATCATATATAACAGCCAATCACCTGCTCCTAATTTTTCTGTTGCATTCTAAATAAAAGCACAGTTTTCTGGCAACACAGTCAGTATTGAAAAGAAGAGACTGTTACGAATATATACACCTGCCTTGTCTTAAAGAGAGAAAATTTGCTAATTTATTACAAAACAAAAACTTTTGACAGACAGCATCACAGGATGCATCATAATTTGTTTCTTTACCTTCTCCGCCGCTGGAAATACAGGCGAATGAGCCACTGAGCCACGAAGGGCCAGACGACGGCAAAGGCCACGGTTCCAGGAGAAACATCAAAAGGCCACCAGGACGGTTTCTGCACAGAAAACACAGAAATATTAACAATACAGTCAGTGTGCCTGGATCAGTTCTGTTTGATGGATGGATGGATGTTTTGATGGATGTATGTTTGGATGGATGGAAGGATGGATGTACTGTATGCTTTGATGGATGGATGGATGTTGTAATGGATAGATGTTTGTTTTGATGGATGGATGGATGTTTGTTTTGATGGATGGATGGATGGATGTTTGTTTTGATGGATGGATTGATGTTTGTTTTGATGAATGGATGTTTTGATGGATGGATGGAGTATCGACTGTAATCCTGAATCTCCATTAACCTGGGGGGCATTCCATGAAACAGGATTAAGGGAAAGTCTGTCTTATTTCAAGGGAAAGTAAAAGAAAGTAAACCAGACTTTCCCTTAATCCTGTTTCATGGAACACCCCACTGCAGTTAGAAGTGCTGGAACGTTTGTTGCTGTTGTAACGGTACCCTCTAATGGGAAGTCGTCAGGCGGTGCAACCATGTGACTCTACGCCCTGAAGGCTTACGAGGCTCATTCTTCATGATGCACTGTCACATGTGCATGATGCATTTTTGCATTGTGAAATCATGATTATTCAATGCACTGTTATTATTAATACAGGGCAGATGTTGAGTGTAGATATGATGTAACTATAAAATGCTCACCTTGTCCTAAACTGACATTGCATTAATGCTATCTATTAATTCACCTTAAGTTTTAGACTCGCTAAGATGTCAACTTCCTAGAGCAAATGCAGTTTATCAGAGTGCTGTTGCACAAAACCTGGCTCAGCTCAAAGTACCAAAGTTCAGTCACTGAAGGCCTAAACTGGGTCAGAGGCAAATCAATGGTAAACTGACTTCTGGAAAGTTACCCAATGTACCTTCTGGGCTTTATTTGCTGGTGGTAACAGGTATTCTGATGGCAAGGCCGCAGATCTCGCCTGGGACAAGAAACACATAAACAAAAACATTCAGTTTAAAGGATCTGCAGGAAATTTGAAAAGAAACACTAAATACGGACAAAACATGCTCTTATTTTGAAACAGGCTCCACAGAGGTGGGTGAAAAGCACTTTGAATTTAAAAGACAGACGTTTTAACCTTGACGACACTATTCGGTCAATTCATACAGGAACAACAATCACTGTCCACATATTAATGACTGTTGCTGTGCGTAAATGGTCTAAGTGGCTCTCATGCCTTTATTTTCTGGCAGACTCTGGTGCTTCCTCACCTGAGAGGCTGTGAGAGCCTCGAGTGTGTGCAGTCTCTCGAGGACGCTCTGCATGTCCTCCTGAAGCCGTGCCAGTGCTGTGACGATCTGTTCGTTCAGATCCCCACCCAGGGCTCCATCAGTCCCCCACCGCTCCCCGTCACCTCCCCCGCCCTGTAACGGCCCCGTGGCCACGGACCCCGGGCCTGGAGATCTAGAGCCTGATGTACAAGAGAAAACGTTCAAAGGAACAGTCTGACAAAATATTTACAATATCAAATGTAATCAGGCTAATCAACGGCTGTTCTAAGCACATGAGTATGAGGGTTAAAGAGCTAATATTAGGACTTGAAATGCCCATATTAGGGGTTAAGGGCCCATATTAAGGGATAAAATGCCTATATCAAGGGTTAAAGGGCCCATACTAAGGATTAAAATGCGGATATTGGGGGTTGAAGGGCCCATATTAAGAATTAAAATGCCCATATCAGAGGCTGAAGGGCCCATACTAAAGATTAAAATGCCCTGATGTACTGTATTACATAAACAGCTGTGATGTCATAAAAACCAACATATTTACATTTTTAGCTCGTTCATATAGCCCCGTCCACTCACACTGAAGATCTAATAAGAGTTTCAGACCAGACTGCAACAGAGCAGCCAATCAGAAAAGAGCTCATATTTATTTCTACAGGATAATCAGAGACTGGAAAAAAAGACACAAAACTCAGAACTGGATCTTACAGGAAACAAAGTCACAGCTGTCAGGAGTTTTTGTCACCAGGGATAAAAGTCATTTTGTAATTTTATATTCTTTGTCACTGAAGGAGAAGTGGGCACACCACATTAAAAAGTGAAGATCCTAAAATTTCAACCAATGCCACATTTATGGACATGAAGAGATTTCATTTATTTGAATTTCATAAAAATGTTACAGTTGTCATTTTTCCCTTTACATATTTGCTATTTTTGACTCTTTCTGACATGAAAACAAATGGACAAAAACTTGATCCTGAATATACATCCATTTTAAATGTAACAAAATATTAACTGTGTGAAAACAATTAACCTTTAGAGGACTTTACATTCAATTACATTACATACATATTTACACTATGTCAATATAAAAACTCTAATGTGTACTGAATGTAAAGTCCTATAAGGGTTAATCTACACTGCAGGTTTATGGCCTGTACCTCTTCCCCTCCGGGCCACAGAGCTGCCGGGTCTGTCTGTGCTGAACCTCTGTCTCTGGGCTCCGCCGTCCCTCTTCCAGTCCTCCCCGCCATGTTGGACGCCGTCCTGAACCTCCAGCATGCCCTCGGGGTCCCGTCCGCTCCCCCCCGGCTCTCCCAGCGAGGACTGCGTCAGGGGGTCTTCCTCCAGAGAGTTCAACCGCGCCTCAGAGCTCTGCTGCGCGCACACACACACACACACACACACACACACACACACACACACACACACAAACAAATACACAAACACACCCACAGGCAAAAACACACACAAAAATACACACACACACACACACAAATACACAATACACACACACACAAATACACACACAAGCAAGCGTGCACACGTACACATGCACACACACAGACCCACACATGTGTGATCTGACAATGCTAATAAACAAGATAATTTTAGCATCCTGTAGATGATTCATTATTTATAGCACTGGAAAAAAAGTTTAAACGACTTGTTTGGATCCAGAAGGCCGTGAGGAGTCTGGATTCAGGACGTTTCACTGTGGGTGACAAGATCTTACCTCCTCCACCCCAAACTGGTCCACAGAGTCACAGTACACTTCACTGTCGGAGTCGCTGGCCACATGATGAAGGCTGGACAAGTCTTCACCGTCATCTAGAAACATCAACACGCAAGAGAGTGTAGTTTCGTCCTAAGCTACATTCACAAGAGTACATCTGTGAATATATGCTACTGTGCAAAGGTCTTTGGCACCTTCAAACTGTTTAGATGAGCAGTGTGTGTTTTTCCACATTAATGTCACTAAATATACTAAATAAAACTAAAAAGAATAAATATAAACACTACAGTAAACAGTGATGTTATGTTCAGTATATCAGTGTGTTTCTTGTGGAAGTCCAGTATTACTGTAGTTTCATCAGAAACCTGGTTTGACTCGATCAGTCCTTCATTAAATTAAATCAGGAGCTGCTGATGGAGTTTCACAATCCAAACAACAGCTGGAGGAATCGAGGAGGAATCTGGAACCGAACCTGTGTTCTTCTCACCAGCTACTTTTTTCAAACAGAACAAAACCTGATACTTTTTACTGCTTTCTCATTTGTTTGTATTTATTCTAATGTTAACTTTGGTGGCAGGAAGACACTTTATCACACACTGAGAAAAATGGCTTTAAACAATTTGCACAGGAGACTATGACTTGTATACAGTACTGTAGTTCTTTTGTAAAAACACTTGTGCATGCTATGGTATCTTTAGAACAAAACTAATAAAGGGCCCATATCATTCATCAATCCATCCATCAATCCATCAATCCATCTATTTTCTAAACCGTTTATCCTAACCAGGGTTGTTGGCAGGTGCTATCCAATCACAATCAACGTCCAAACCATGTGACATGCCCGTCTTTGGACTGTGGTCGGAACTCGGAGAACCCGGCAGAAACCCACACAAACATGGGGGGCACATGCAAACTCCACATAGAAATGAGCCTTGCCTACCCTGGTTGGGAATCGAACCAACAACCTTCTTGCTATGAAGCGACAGCACCCATATCATGGAAATGTTATTTTTTCTTTAAAATAGGGTTTTGCTGTTATATGTAAACATACATACTTAAAACACGCTGTTCAGTCCTCAGTCTATATCGCCCACATATGAAAATTAACTGTAAAAACAGATCAAAATCTAGGCTAGGGTCCAGGTGGGCTGCATTTCTAGACCTACAGGTCATTCACAGGTGCAAGTGCCTCACCTCTGGAGTCTTGGTGAACATGTTGGATCTCTGCCTCTTCAGCAACACCATCGTTCTCCTCCTCCGAGTGCTTCCCGTTCAGAGCAGACTTGGAGCAGTGAGTTCCGTTAGTCATGGCCTCTATGTTATGTGCTACGCTGCCATTGGGAAGTCCTTTCGCTTTTCCAGTGGAGGCCTTTTTCTTTGGTGCTAGATCTGAAAACAGAAAGCAGATGTGCTCCTACAAATCAATATACTGTATCTCTCACACCTGTCTTTCAAACAGTTCAACCTGCCAGAAAATACAAATTCTGTTTCTGCTTTATCTCCAATAACCGATCCAGCTGGGACTCCTAGGTTCATATGCAGTTCATTTCACTACAATTTGATCCTATTCATTTGTCAGTTCACAATCATTTTTTTTTAAATATTCCAAACACACAAACATGATTTGCTTTTTCGGGAGATTTTCTTTTTATCTGATAACAGGTCGAGAGTTTTGTTTTAGCCAAATTTTACAGAACATTATTCTAATCAATTTTAATATTTCAAAACTGATGCATCTCCATGCATAAACTCTCAGAACTCAGAATGTATCAGTAAAGTCTGATTTCAACTTCCATTGCAACGTGCAATTTTTTGGATGGAACTATAACTACTGGGCAAAATGTGCAATTTAAAATGAACTGCAAAATGTGCAATTCTTCTGATGCATTACTACTGTTCTTGTCAATGTCTGTCACTCAATTATGTACCTCTGTTTGTGTGTGTGTGTGTGTGTGTGTGTGTGTGTGTGTCTCCACAGTGTTGTTATATTTATTTACATATCCACTCTGTACATTCATACATACTTATCTAAGTTTACACATAATTTACATATACACATGTCCGTATTTTATATTTCTAGATTGCATAGTGTACATTTTGTACTGTCCTGTTGGTATTTTATTCTATTCTATTCTATTGTTCTTAAGTTTTGCTGCTCTTACCTTTGTTCTGTCCACTTTCTGCCGTGACAATGCAAATTTCCCCACTTGTGGGACTAATATAGGTTTATCTTACCTCTTATCTTATCTTAAGGAGCTGTTTAGCAGCATGACGACAATTTATCATTTGCTGCGCTTCTGGTATGGATCTGTGCTGCTCGTGTTCTAAGGGTTACTGAATTTTAGGACTATTCAATGCCTTTCAAGGACGTGATCAATCTATTCCTGTATAGGATGCAGGATATTTTACCTTTTTTCACCTGCTTAACCTTCTCCTCTTCATTCTCGTCTTCGTCGTTACCCTCATCACTTTCGTCTTCATCGTCCTCATCTTCATCGCCTCTGTCCTTGATCCCTTGTCTGATATTATTGGGAGCGTCTGCCTTTTTGGTAGGGTGGCTGTCCAAGGTGCCGTTCATTTGCATAGTTCTGACGATGCTTTTCGTGACGCTCTTCGAAGGCGCATTGATCATGTTGCCGAAACCTGAAGAAAATCAAGAAATAAAGTCAGGTTTAGCATTAATGCAAAACCACTGACACGAACACAAAAGCCATTAAACGAAATTTAAGCGCAAGAAGATGCAGGAGAACACGAACGTGGGGACTCAGAAGCTGCAACTACGTTCGAATCTACTCCACTACGTTCATAACTAAGGACGGAGGGGTGAAAACGTTACTATACACTTGCCTTCAAGTTGCCTAGCAAACCTTTCCAATCGGGCTGAGCGTCAAACCAGAGGAACATTCAGAAATTAGTCATAAAATGAAAATCATCAGCTATAATAATATTCATGTAGAAATGAACAGTGCATACGTGTGTAAAGTAGGTCTGTAGCAAATACCCCATTAAACTAATAAAAATGTATAATAAATGAACAAAAACACTGAAGATTTGCTGTCTGCGTGATAATAATGCGTAACGTTCTCTCTTACAGTCAGAAATGGCCTGTAACAGTCTATTGTCTGATGCACAAACACATTTATATCCGTTTTTGCTTTTTTTTTTTGTCTTTTACCAATAAAGTAGTTTGGAATATTTGAACACCAAAGCATGGGTTAGAGTTTTCGGTTTTTTTATCTTTTCTTGTGCTGTTTTTTCCCCCCTTTTCTAATCTTGTTTTTAGCATGTTTTAGTCTGTGTAACTATTTATCTATTTATTTCTCTTTCTTTTCTCTCTTTTCATATTTTGTAGGCACTTTGAGATGTGAATAGTGTAAAGTGCAGTATAAATAAAATGTATAATAATATTATTATTATTATTATATTTTATGTTTGGACTTTTTTTTTTTTTTTACAGAAACTGTAATGGATCCCTATTGGTGTTTTAAGGTACTGTCAGGTCAGTTTGGCATTTTTTCACATGTCGTCATGTTACATTAACCTCCATGGTCAATTCTGTTTTTTTTTTAAATCCTTTTGTCTTGATGATTCTGCTTTGTGTTGGTTAGTGACTCGGATCTGTCTTTATCGTAGAAACACTAGAAACATAAACCTTCAGTGTAAAGATCATTATCTCCGATCAGATCCCAGCGGTTCATGGTCTGAGGAGAGGGTGAAAAAAGGCCAAATTCCGTCCCCAAGCGATCGACTGAGGCATGTTTGATCAGACTCGGCCTGCTCTCTAGAGAAACAGCCGCTCTGTACAGCTAAAAACAAACACCCGAACATGTTTACTGTCGTCATACAGCACCAACACTGAGCGGCAAATGTAGGTTAGTGTAATTATGAACCAAAAATGAAAATGTTTACGCTCCAGAAATAAAGCGTTGATGCTCCGGGGAGAAGCGCCAAATCCCGTCGCCAAGCAACCGACTGAGGCTATATGATCAGACTCACTGTGTTCTCCCTAGAGAACCAGACTCTAGCATGTTTACTCCTCGCCTTCTTTTAAATATCTGCACCTCCAGTCTTCTTCTATTGATTTATAACGCATTCTTTTATTGCTTCCATTGTATTTAAAAAATCTATTTTATTTTTTGCTCCTATTCCTGCAAAGCACACTGAAAGCAACCAAAAATGAAACGATTAAAGGAAAAAAATTAAGTGTTTTAAATTCACTTATTGATTCATGCGTTTCATTTCATCCACTGCCCCAAACACCGTAGAAATGAACAGTGCATACGTGTGTAAAGTAGGGCTGTCACAAATACCCGATTAAACTAATAAAAATGTATAATAAATTACCAAAAACTGTGAAAATGGTACGTCTGCATGAACATACTGCGTAATGTTCTCTTCTACAGTCAGAAATGGTCTGTAACAGTCCACTGTCTGATGCATAAACACATTAACTGTTTTTGTCGAGCCCCTCAACAAAAACTCTGACCCATGATTGCCGCCGGGTATTTCTCACGCCGCTTGTAGGTCAGAATAAAATCATCCAGCTACTACAAATGAACTGTGGCACAGATCTGAGTCTTCTCAACAGGAAGCGCACCTGTGGTGAGGTCGGACACCTGTGTGATCCTCTTCTTCTCGTCTACCAGCTCGTAGAACGGCCCGAGAACCTGCAGCAGCTGCTCCACCTCATCGGTCATCGGCATGCTCTCTAGAATCTGGAGGGAAATATATATATATATATAAAGACACAATCATCAAATCAACCAAACGACATGCTCGGGAGTGTAAACGTTAGAAAAAAATGCGTATTTCCCCTTGTTCACAAAAACAGTGAAACTCCAGCGTCAGCAAAAATAAAACAAAAGCAGCAAGAAATGCTGATTTCACAACAAGGAGACGATTGCATGAGCTTCTGTGGAACTGCGGGTTCTGTCCAGGGTCAAGTTATTAATACTATCAGACTAAATTAAAGTGGCCCCTTATAGTCATGCGTGAGCACACCACAGCACAGCAGGCAGTGTGAAGAGTGTGAAATTCTTTCTCTGTATTTAACCCATTTAACCCATTCACCCAGTGAAGCAGCAGGAACACAGCGCCCGGGGAGCAGAGTGGGAGAACAGTGTTGGGATTCGAACTCTAACCCTAGGCAGTCATTAGACAGTTTATGATCCGTTATATCGCAATGGTCCTGGTGAAAAGCCCCCCAAACACACAAACACACACACACACACACACACACACACACACACACATATATATATACACACACATATATACACACACATATACACACACACACACACAGACACACATTCATCCATACACATGTTTACATACATATTTATATACACACGTGCACATACACTACCAGTCAAAAGTTTGGCTTCTCATTCAATGTTTTTTCTTTGTTTTTATTCTTTTCTACCTTGTAGATTAATATTGAAAACAAACAAAAATGTTGAAGGAACACATGGAATTATGCAGTAAACAAAAAATAGTTAAACAAACCAGAATATGTTTTGTAATAAGGTAATGATGTTTCTTTTTACTTAGTGAAGTGGTTCTTGCCATAATGTGGAGTAGAACCGTAGTGGAACAGGATCACTAACTGTGTACCAACCATCACAACTGATGATCCCAAACACATTAAGAAGGCAAAAAATTCCACTAATGAACTCTTGATGAAGAAACACCTGTTTATTAAACACCATTCCAGGTCGATTCCTCATGAATCTGATTGAAAAAATGCCAAGAGTGTGTAAAGCTGTCATCAGAGCAATAGGTGATGTTTTCAATATTAATCTACAATGTAGGAAATAATAAAAACAAAGGAAATTGTTGAATAAGAAGGTGTGTCCTAACTTTTGACTGGTCGTGTGTGTATCAATATCTTAAAGATAACATTGGCGAAGAGAATGTAAAAGAAAAGTCTTAACCATTTTAAATAAAACAGAAAAGTAAATCACAGCTTCATAATCACTCGCACAAATGCTCGTAACAAAATAGGAACATTTCAGTTGTCAGTTACCAGCTTCAGATCCTCCACGTACGCAGTCATGGCCTCTTCTTTGGCCATATCTCCAAGCGCATTCCATGCATCCCTAAACAAAGCAGATTCAAAATTGGTCTACAGGTCTACATAAACCTATATAAAAGTGACATAAACCTACTTTAAGATTTATAATGTCTTATAAAATAAAGACTGATTTATTTTAGCCACAAACATGTAACTGATGCTTGTTAGAATAAGCCTTTATAATGTTTCTATACAGTACTGTGCAAAAGTCTAAGACACCTGCGAAAATACGATTTAAAATCTTTATACGAGCAGCGTTTTTTGTCATACTAATATTACTAAATATACTAAATAAAACTAAAAAGAATAAATACCAATAACATTCTACAGTGAACAGTGATGTTCTGTTCAGTATATCAGTGAGTTCTTGTGGAAGTCCAGTATTACTGTAGTTTCGTAAGAAACCTGGTTTGACTCGATCAGTCCTTCATTAAATTAAATCAGGAGCTGCTGATGGAGTTTCACAATCCTGGAGGAGGCGAGGAGGAATCTGGAACCGAACCTGTGTTCTCCTCACCAGCTCACACAGTATCAACTACTTTTACAAACAAAACAAGTCCTAATACTTTTTACTGCTTTCTTGTTAGTTTGTATTTATTCAAATGTTAAATTTGCAGAGAGATACTTTGCCACACAGTAAGAAAAACGGCTTTAAATACTTTACACAGTACTGTATGTCTGTTGTCCTAAAAGGCTTATATAGGTCTCCTGTAGCCTTATGAATGCAACCCTACAGTAATGCATTAACAAATATTGATATCGAGGACTCTGTGCTCCTCATTTCCGATGTCTTGTCGGGTTACAGCGAGAGGCTGCAGTTCTAGGAGCAATCGGTCCTCTGTAAGCATGTTTCAAGGACGTTCAGATGTTTTTATCTCCAGATTTTACAGGCCACAGATAAAACTGACACAAACAGAGGGCAAAACATCCCAGCGTGACTCGAGCTCAGAGGGAACTGCTGTGATGATAAAGGTCATCGTGCCATGAGCTTTCTGAAAAGTGGAACAAGGACAGTGGACGCGGCCAAACAAAATATGTTCGTCTGGGAGGAGGAACGTTAAAATCACCGAGCAGGTCACTGTGGTTTCAATGTGAACCTCCATAAAAACCTGAACGATCTGAATCAGTGACCTTTCAGCCCTTTTTTATGTTTGCTTCACTCCCAGTGTGTCAGAGGTGAAGTCTATTACTGCGTCCTGCAGAATTTACAGCTCAAAACAGAGATCTTCTGATCAATATCAGATGTAGAGATGAAGTACTTAAGGAAAACCGTCCGATAAAGCTGCAGAATGTATTGACAGATCAGAATTTCTTCAATACTCTAATGTGGCAAATCATTCAATCTCAACACTTTTGCTACTTTTAACTAAACCATCTATCACTGTGTTGACTAGTGACGGGTATGGAGAACCGATACTAAACTGAATTAAATACAGATAAGCGCCGGTTAGGGCTGCACAATTTATCTTCTATTAATCAATATCGCAATACCAGCCTCTGCAATACTGATATCAAAGACTGTAATATGCAAATTAGCCTCTAACCAATCACAGTGTTTCTGACAGGGTGACTAATCACAGTGTTTCTGACAGGGTGACTAATCACAGCTCCAGGTGAGTTACTGAGTGTTCTGATGAACTGAGGTCTACATGGAATCCAACAAAAGTCTCATTTTTAACTGTTAAAGGTGTTGTTGAATCGGTGCATGAATGGGCGGGGCTAAACTGCTGCAGCCAGAATAAGGAGACATATTCAAATGTGTAGGTTTTGTGACATCACAAAAACTAAGATGTTTTAGTATCTTATTTTCCATATATGGACTGTATGGATGGAGGGAATAAAGGTACCAGACTTTAAGCCTTTTTTTTCCACAAAAGTGATGATATTGGCCCTTTAATGTATTGAAAAGTATCACAATCGCATTGTGTAGCAGTAAAATCACAATAATGGCATTTTGTCCATTTCACGCAGCTCTAACTCCTAGACAGACGGTACTGCTATTGGTGTTTACACAGCATTAATGCATAGCGTACTTTCACACGCTCCTCCCTTGTTATACATCCCGGAAACTCAGGACACAGTTTAGTTCCTTTTTTCACCAAAACATCACAATAAAATAACTGCTGAATCTTCTCACACATTTTCATATGAAGATGAAAGGCCTGGCTGAAACTCCAATGGTTCTTTGTTAGCGTTTGAGTGCAGGAGCCGGTATTTTAATATTTAAATGCAATAACCAAATGGAGTTTGGGCAAGAAGGTTTTTTTGTCATGTGGTGAAACCACAATTAGTAATAGTATTGAATTCAAAATTCCGGTACCGTAACAGTCCTACTCCACTTACCATTTTGCTTTGCCAACGGGGTCCCAGAAGCCGGGCCGTGGGATGTTGCACGGGCCCTGAGTCGCCTGCTTGTAGTAGCTGTAGAATTTCAGCATCATTTCGTTGGACGGCTGAAAGGAACCTGTAATATGAAACAGATTTGAAGACTTCCAGCATCTCAACATAATGAAAACCCCCAATCTGTGCATGTGGCTTACAAATAATTCAGTGATCGTTAGTATGTAATTAGAGATGGATCTAAATATATTTCATAAAGATAAAATATTCCTGATTGAACAAACTCTCTTCACATAGATGAGGCAACATTTAGATAAAGTGAGAGTTGTTTCTAAATTAATGATGTTGGGCATTATATATTAACATGAATGAACAGAATTTGTATGGGAATGTCAAGCTCTCAAACATATTGAAACAAAGTATTTTTTTTTTCTTTTTCCATCATTTTAAAGAGCTTAAACTAATAATTCAGACTTATGCTGTGTGGCTCTATGTGACAAGGCAAACCCAGTCCAGACTGGACCCATTCCGGGTTCCACACTGGTGAAACGGGTTCAGCGAGAAGCAGAATCCCCAGAATCTTCTCGCATTACTCCCTGTTTAAAGGTTTAGAACTGAGAACATTCCTCTGGTTCTCCCACTGTCTTGTGGGAGTGTTACCAAAATTTTTAAGTCTCTTTGGATAAAGACATCTACCAAATTAATGTAATGTAACATATAAGAAACATTCAGCCAGCCTGACGCTCTGACGCTCCTTGACATCTCTATGTAGGCTAATGTAGGCTTACAGCACCGAGTGGGGGGGGGGGGGGTCATGATGTAGGATTTCTCAGTTAGCCTGATA
>JBBIGA010163805.1:0-17153 GCA_037576975.1 Alestes dentex | reverse complement strand
GTGTGTGTGTGTGTGTGTGTTTGTTTGTGTGTGTGTGTGTGTGTGTGTGTGTGTGTGTGTGTGTGTGTGTGTGTGTAGACGCAGTGCCTGAAGTCACACATGGGGCGTTTCACACGGGGCGACGGCTGATAGACTTTCTCTTGGATCCATTTCTAGTCGTTATCCAGTCAGTGTACGGGCTGCAGGGCGGCGGCGCTGTTCTCTCTGTGCCGCTGTGCGGGTCAGGGGCGTGTGACACGCTGCACTTGTGCAGATTAGTGCCTCTGTTGCTGGTGTGAGCGAGCATGTCTCCGCCCCCCCGGCCCGGCGCCCGATCCGCCCGCTGGAGCCGTCAGAGCCGCCAGCGGAGGAGCAACACGGCAGCACAGAACCGGCTTAGGGGACACAAACAACACACTGCATCCAGAACTCTGTGCACGGACCCTGACTGACAATGGACCCACGCATAGATTTTCTCGCTCGCACTAATACACACACACACACACACACACTCAGCCACCTGCTAAAACACACATCTTCAGGAGAAAGACTTTTGCAGAAACTCTCTTTATACCTGAGGAGAATTTTTTTGGCAAACACAGGAAATGGAAAATATGGAAATGAAATATGGAAATATGGATATGGATATACAAACACAGATTAAATTAAAAGATGAAATCACCTGTAGGTCTTGTCACATTAGCAAGGCAGCTGTTGTGAAATAGCACTTTGTTGAGCTGCTAGTGAGCAATAGGGGTGAAACAGGAGGGGATCCATGGCTGTGAAGACACTTACATGAAAACAGCTTTCTGTAAATCATATATGTTTTTCATGAACATTTCTGAGGAGGAAAAAAACAATATGTAGACAGAGACTGCATATATAAACAGACAGAGACTGCATATATACATGCAGGTATTAATCAAAATTGAATAACAGGAAATATAATTGCATAGAATATTGCATAAAAACAAGTTGTGTTCTTCACTACTCACTGTACTTTTCAAATATTGCAATATTATAAAAAATTTGATAGCAGACAGTGGGGGCACATTACAGTGTCTCTTAATGATGTCTTTATTAAGACTTTGTTAATTAGCAGAAATAGGCAGAAATAGTTCATTAGCAAGCTGCTCAATCTGAAACATAAAGAAATCAGGAATTAATCCTTTTTTCCCAGAATACTTAGAATGCACTTATTAAGCCAGTAGCTGGTATTTAACAGGCTACTTATAACTACATTATGAAGCGTTAGCTCCAGTGATTCATGCCTTTCTCGGGACCTTCTGCTTGTGTTTTATATAGTACAGTCTTTGGCATGTTAGGAATCCACTATTATGCTCACACTGACCTTAACATTAATAATGTAGTAATGAGTGGCCAATTAACAATGAACTATTGGGTCGTTAAGGATTAATAAGTGCATTTTAATGCCATCTCATACTGAAGTGTAACTAAATGATTCTAATATGTTAATATGTTAATAAAGCTTTCAGATCGTCAGTAAATTAAACTGGATAAATGTTTGATGTGTCCTTATAAGGTCTATATGCTGGCCTGCATTCTACGACCAAATCAAACAACCGCAGCCAACACCGAGGTTTAAACTGGCTCCCGAACCAGAGGCTCGGCGCCCTGGACCAGCAGCGTTCAACCGAACGGAGTGACTCATTCGACTGAGCGGGGAAGGCTGTCCAGATCGCGCCAGAGCTGTTTGATGTTTAAACACTTCGGAAAGTTTAAAGCCGGCTGTTCAGGATGCGAGGAAGCCTGTGTGATCCTTCATCACCCCTTTAAAAAAAAGCCTCGAGGTCAAGCGAACCCCAACGGCGGCCCCTGCATGAATTTCCCATCAGAAACAAATTTAAAAACAGATTAAAACAATTTTTTTTAAATGAGTATTCTCCACCCACCCAACCTGGATAAAAGCAAGCGGCCGGATGGACGTGCTGTCTTTCTCGTCTTAAGCCGCGAGTGATATTCAAGGTTGGGTGGCATTAATAAATCAGGGCACTGGAAATAAGAGCGAGGAGCCACATACGAGGCCGGAGAGAGACGCGGTGGTGATGATGACGACGGGTTCAAGGTGGCGGAGGTGGGGCGTGAGGAAAAAGAAAAAAAAAGGAGTTATATTCACGCCAAACGTGTGCAGACTGACAAAGAGTGAGCGCATTCAGCGCTCGGCAGGCGCTCCGCTCAAATCACCCTTATAAATTTTCGATTAATGCCAGAGGAAAGCGGGCCCGCTCCTCCGCGGCCTGCCTTCACACTCCTAATACCTGTGGGTGGGTGATATGACGCCACGCTACCGTTATTGTGATAAATGACAGCGAAAAATGTGCTTGTCAGTGTGTGTAGAATACTGAACAACTGCACAGACCATAAAAAAGAGATTTCCATCATTATCCACCTCGTTCCTGTATCCCATGATGCTCTGAGTGGCTTATGGACAGAGCATCAGACTTCTGTCCACAATGAGTTTGGGAAAAAACGAGATCAGTTCTTATAGAGAGGGGCGGTCAAAAAGCCCACCAAAAGGCAAATGCATGCACAGATCTTTCGACAGAAGAACAGGGCAGTTATTCTATTGCATTTTAATCAGAGCTCCCCCACAAACACCCTGTCAGATATCCAAAATTATTGGTCAGCAGACTCAGGCATCATGGGATTGCCAAGGGATAAAATAGGCTAAAAGTAATAATAACTGAGGACTGGATCAATAATCACAGAAGATGTTCAGTGTTGGGTTTATCATTTTGGAGTTAAGTCTTCAAAAGACAGATGGGCTCAAGGTTGGACTACAAAGCTTCTGAATGGGATACAATCACAGCGGAGCCCTCACTGGAAAAGCACAACATCGCCCTTCTGAGTCTCAGAAAAAGCATTTCAATACTGTTCTGTGTTCCCGAGGTATTTTGTTGCATGTGATCTCATCAGCCTGAGAAGGTTAATCAATCACTTAAGCCTCTGAGGAGCAGATCAGATGGTTTGAAAACACACTTTAGTGAAAGGGAGGAAACTGGCTGGCCTTAATGTGCTCAGTGTCACAAATCTGTTTAAACCGTGATAGAATATGGAAGGTTTTTTATTTTACTGACCACACCTTTCCCTTGGTTTAAAATTTCCAATGTTTGTGTTGATTTTTAGATTAAATTGACAAAAAAAAAACCGATGCCTGATTTTCAATGTGGCCGATTTCCAGTTTCAGACTTACTCTTTCTGTAAAGGCCCATTATTTATTAGTTTGTTTGCTAACTGGCTCAGCCTGATCCGCATATACTGAATAATAATGTGGATTGAAAGTCTGTAAACAACAACAGCAGCAACAAGCAGAGTACACAATATCAGCAAATAGCTGTTTGCATGTCAATCTATTGTGATCATTATTATTTACTTTACTTTATGCACTTTTATCAGTTATTGCATTTTATCTCTGGTTCTTTTTTTAAAAAATTCAAAAGCTGAATAACTGCTCTCAGTTTTCATTGCCTTTTTTAAAAGGTTGTACAACTATTTTGGTGTCTTTCTGTCCATTCCAAACCTCAGAAAATGATAAGCTGTGGCACTTGAACTGTATCAAGCCTAACATATTCAAGTTTAATGATCTCCTCTATATTCTTGTCATAGCAATCGTGGTATAAACAGCAGAACCAGCCTCAGCTTTCTCTTCTGGAAGGTGCTTAAACTGCAGCGATGAATATTTAGGAGGGTTTTTTTTTAGATTAGTCTGGGTTAGACACCTGTGGGTGCTGTATGCATGCTGTTCGTGGAGCTTATAACGAGTGAGAGTAGCAGAAGACAGAGCAGAGTGGTGGGGCTGGGGGTGGAGTGGTGGGGCTGGGGGTGGGGGGGTGGGGGGGCTTGCTTTAGATCCACTCTGCTTTTAAACCTCTGGAGATCTGATTTTGGTGGGAGTCAAGTCAGCGAAGCTTTTGTTTCCTTTAAGAAGTGAGAAGTACCTGTCAAATTGTTCTTTGTATGGAAAAAAAAGAGTGAGAAACAGAGCAAGCGAGCGATAAAGAGAGAAAGAGAGCAAGCGAGCGATAAAGAGAGAAAGGGAGGGAGAGAGAGAGAGATACTGTGGACCTGAGTGGTTCGTTAACATCTGTCACTAGCACGTAGCGTACCCCCCCCACCTCCCAACACGCTTTCTTTCTACCCCCATACCTTTCTGACTGCCAGCTTTCAAAGAGCTCCTCTGCCATTTCTGTACAGATTCCATTGCTATTAAAGAGTCACGTCAAGAGAAATAACAATAAATAAATAAGTAAAAAAAAAACAACAAAAGTGCAGGATGTAAAAGCCTCACGTCAATTAACGGCTTTGGTTTACAAATCACAGCCGCGTCCCGTTATTATTATTACCACATGCTTTTAAAATGCAGCAAAGAAGAGACAAGATGTCAGAGAAGTGAACTGCTAAAAAAAAAAAGCAAAAGTTGAACACCGTCATTGCAGAACTGATCAACGGTTGTTTCGTTAATAATAATAGACAATTAACTGCACACACTGGATGCCTGGCAACCTGGTTGAAATTGTGGGGTTAAATCAGAGGAAAAAGAAAAAAGACAATCCAGATGAGCCGTCATTTTACAGCACAGGCTATAGGCGTGTACTGTGGGAGAAAGAGGGGACAGGATAAACAAAAGAACAGTAAAAAGCCAGAGAAAGAATGGGAGTAAATATTGTATGAATATAACAGATGAGTGCAGGAATGAATACGGTAGTGAATAGTGCGGTAGCGAGTGTCGTGTGTGTGTGTGTGTGTGTGTGTGTGTGTGTGGGACTGTAAGGATGTTGGTAAATATTGCAAAATAATCATGTTCTAAACAAATGAACAGTATAACAGCAAATGACAAAAAGGGGAATATAAAGGAAAGCTTGAGTAAATGCTATATCAATATAGTATAATTTTAATAGTTGATACAAATGATATAAAAAGTGAGAAAAAAACAAATAATTTCAGAAGAAGAAGAGTAAACCAATCAAACCTATGACAGAAAAATGTCCAAATAAACAATCCGTTTTTGTACAGACATGAGGAATAGAGACTGTTAATGAGAAGCACTGCTATGATAGAGTGAAATACATTGCATACACAAACACATCGGAATAAAAAAGCGAAAGAGTAAATACTATTGGAGTAAACAAGCCAGACGCATAGCAGGAAAACGACTGATGTGGATTGACAGCTTCTTTAATTTCATCCTAGTTTAGTTAGAAGGTGCGTCTGACAGGCCGGAAAGCAACCGATACGACTCAATATAGCCATCAAGCCCGCGCTGTGAAAGGGAGGCAGGTCCGGCTCATATTTACCCCAGCTTATTGCCTCCTCTGGGCCTTTTGCTGGCAAGTCTTGCCAGGGAGTCGATTCAAAGTGCATAGATCGTAGAATCTGAGATGCTTTGAGATGCCTCACCCAGAAAAACGCTGTTTATGCTTGCAGAACAAATCCACTGTAATGTAGACATGGGAGATAATGCAGCAGTGTGGCCTAAAGAGGCTCTCAGCGAGGGTCCGGGCCTGCAATTACACTAACTCTCTCAACGGGACGCCATTCGCACAGTCCACAACACCAGAGAGCTGCATTCTGGGAGAAATTCATGATACCGTACCCGCTAACAACGGTGCAGGTACGGGATTTGATCCGGAATAAGTGAACTTTTGACCTTTGTGAGATTAAGACCTTTAAAAGGTCCCGTCGAGGTGCTGTAAATGTCAGGCATGGGCCCGGGAATGCACGAAGCCTAGTTTAATCTGAGAGAGGGATTTCCAGCAAAGAGCCCCGTCAGTTCAGGCTGTAATCCGGACCGCTCCGGAAATCGAGTCGAGTCAGGCCTGCTCCTGCTGCTCGGGCTAATTACTGGCGGTAATAACGGAAGGATACCAGCAAGAAGAGAAGCAGGGATTTGTTCCTGCATAGCACGGGCTGACCTTCTATGTGCCTCCGAGCGGCTACTGAAGCGTTTCCGCGAGCGGAACATCTAAATCCTCTCGTCTCGAGCAGCTGACGGGGACGCATTCGGTCTCGGTCCACTGCACTCCAGATAATTCCGTTAGTCGAGCGCTTACAGCGGCTTCCAAGACTGGGGGCCGCTGTTCCGCCTCGCTCCGAAACGACCTTAATCTCTGCTGCTCCAAGACGGACAAGCCAATCAGTTCAGCGTGCCCACGGCCATCTCTTAATCAGGGAATGAAAGTGGTCAGTGAGTGTTAATAATGTGCGTCGGCGATCACAAGGTTAGCCCAAGGTCAGTCAAGTCTCCCCATTAGGCAAAGTGCTAGCTCTTCTTCCCCAGAGAGCCCCGGCTAAACTCGCTCACATGTGACTGGAGGGCCAGATGTATGCACAGGAGAAGGTGCAGAGGAAGAGATGCAGTCCACAGTTTGTGCAACTCATGTTCCCCTCATTCCTTAGCCCTCTCTCAGTCATACCTACATTCATCAGTGAGGGATCAAGCCTTCTTCAGCCGTCCAGCTTTAACCAAAGCTCTCTCCCCTCCAGTCATATAGTCTCTGCTCCTGCAACATCCCGATACCGAAGGCAAGGCCTGAACTACCAAATATACCTCTGTTCTCAAGAGCCGAAAAAGATTCCAGGCCATTCTGGCCACTTCGGTCAAGCTTTGGATACACAGGGTATCTCTTACTTTCCATCTGATTAACCAAACTAAGTCAAACTAACCTAAACTCAACCAAAACTCACACCGGCAACAGTAAAACACGCATTGTTCACACAGACATCACGGAAAAAATAAACGTTAAAATGCACTTAGGTCATGAGTGAGAGTTGAGTGTTTTTCTTGATTTTCCTGAATGCAGTTGTCTACCAGGGATCTAACCAAGAACTTCTGCTTAACGTAGACTTGTGCCAGTTGGGAACTGAGTGGTATAACAGGTAGTAAACCTCTCATAAAGTTTTTCCAACAGAATATGTAACCAGCCATTTCTGAGAGAAATCCTTCTACTTTTGCATGACGTTGCTATGCTTTGCCAAATGCTTCCTCAAATCCATGAAAGAAATAGAGTTTGCACATACGGCTGTACACCTTTTAGGACAAAGTGTGTCCTGCTGTGCCCTGAAAGCTACCACAAATGGTTTAATCTGACCTAACATCTGTGCTCCATCACTCCAACTCATTCCAGAGATACTCAGTGGAGCTCCATCACTCCAACTCATTCCAGAGATCCCCAGTGGAGCTCCATCACTCCAACTCATTCCAGAGATACTCAGTGGAGCTCCATCACTCCAACGTATTCCAGAGATCCTCAGTGGAGCTCCATCACTCCAACTCATTCCAGAGATACTCAGTGGAGCTCCATCACTCCAGCTCATTCCACAGATCCTCAGTGGAGCTCCATCACTCCAACTCATTCCAGAGATACTCAGTGGAGCTCCATCACTCCAACTCATTCCAGAGATAGTGGAGCTTTATCACTCCAACTCATTCCAGAGATACTCAGTGGAGCTCCATCACTCCAACTCATTCCAGAGATACTCCATGGAACCTCATAACTCCAGCTCATTCTAGAGATACTCAGTGGAACCTCATAACTCCAACTCATTCCAGAGATACTCAATGGAGCTCCATCACTCCAACTCATTCCAAAGATACTGCATATCATCCACCAATTGAAGACTTCTGAAGAACTTAATTAGCCACAGCAGGTCGGGAAGACTGTGGCTGAAACCAGACTCAACGGATCTCCAGAATTGGTTGGTGAATTTTTGAACTTCCTTTCTTCAGAGAAAGGATGTTTAATAGTCCAATAGCACAGGTTTAATAATGCAGTAATGGAAAGCTTCACACCACTGGCATTTGGCATCATTACCCTGGGCTTGGATGTGATTGCTCCAAACACTGCGTTCCACAGGCCTAATTAGAATGGCTTGTCTGGGCACTATTGAACGGATAGGGGCGGTTTCTAAGGCCAAGATTAAGCCTAAGCCTGGACTAAACAACCCTAAAACACCACTGATGCCGCAATTTAGTCCAATCCACACCCGTAAAACCGATTCACAGTGTGGAAGCGGAAGTCTGGCACATAAGAACCATGAAAAACACTGTTTTGGAGAGATAGAGCTGTGCTATCCTCAAACCTCGCTGGCTGGGAAACATGCACACACACATAAACACACACACACACACACACACACACCTCCACACACACATACACCTCCACAAACAAACGCGCGAATGCACGCAGCCACACAATTAAAAACACTCAGGAGACTTTGGTGTTGATTGTTTCTGTGTGGCGGCATAGAGAACGGAAATCCTGCGCTCCAGATAAGACATCAATCTCCCTCAGTGGGACGTGCAAATAAATCTGATTAGGGGCGGAATCATTTCCCCTTCAGGATTGTTTTATCTCTTCTCTCCATGCCTCGACAGCAGATAGCTGCAAAAGCGCTCGCCACACACCCTCTTGCAACACGTGCGCACCTCCATGCGGCCCGGTGATGTCACGTTTGGCTAAGAAGGACATGTCAATCAAAGGCAAGGCACCTGACGATTATCAGCGGGCGAGAGAGATTAAGAGAGAACAGGAGAGAGAGAGAGAGAGAGAGAGAGAGAGAGAGAGCATCCTCATTCTTAGGCATTTGAATAGAGACGAGTTCAGTTTCTCAGAGTGGTCATCTCTCGGATTTGATGGGATATCTCATTACGGATGCGCATAATAAACACTGGATGCCCGGCACCTCATGAGAACGCTCTGTGGAGGGGAGCCGGGCCACTGCGTCGACAACGTCGCAGATTTTCAATACGGTGGACAAAAAAAGTGACACAGCCGACTTTTACAGGCGAGGAGATAAAGGACTAATTTGTTACAATTTTACCCCAGGAATGCTTATCTCAGAATTCAAATAAGGTTCAATGGGAAAAAAAGCAACCCCCCATCGAAACACACAAACACTCACTCACTCTCACACACACACACACAAACAGAGCACAACAGTGGATGCTGGGGCGATAGGAGCGAAAACATCCGAGAGGGCTCCGGAAAACATGAGTAATGGTGCCGATACCTGTCGGGCTGGTCGCGCGCCCTTTCGCCATTTACTTTCACAGTGGAGGGAATAAATCAGGCCAATAAAGCAATAAAATAAATAATAAAGCCAGAAATTCACAAGTTGCTCTTATCTGACCGGAAGGAGAGCGACAGAAGTGAATATTCTCGGTGGGGGCTCAGCGATAAGAAGCCACTCCGCTGGAAATAAATAAACACACAGATCATAAATCAGCGGAGACATAATCAAAAGCGGCCGTGGCGACTGTGTTTTCTCTTCTTTTCTTTTCTCTCTCGTACAACATCTATCGAGTGCAGCGCCAGCGCCACTTTAAACGACAGACAAACACACTCCAAACAAATCTTATTTTTCATATTCGCCTTCGCATTGTCTGCCAGAGATGCCGTGATGAAAGGGGAGCATTTTTCGCGGAGAGCGTGTTCTGAAACGGAGCAGCCAATGGGGTCCTCCTCCTCCTCGCGGACGGATGATGCGTGTTGACGTTCCGGGGAAAGAGTAAACGCTCTCCGTTTTGGAAAACACACAGAAACACGCTCTCATCTCCTCTATACGCGACGCGGAGCTGACATCATCAGGGCGTCGTGTTACAGACGCCTTTTCATGAGGTTCGGTGCACGAACGGCCCGTCAAACAGTTGTGTGCGAAAGTTTTGGCACCCAACGTCAAACTATGTTTAAAGCACGATCGCGTAATTATTGAATAATTACAACTATACAAATGATTCTACTAAAAATGCTAATTGTATCTGAACACAAGATGAATAAATAAATGATCGCATGCGCAAATGTTCATGTTGCAATTTATATGGATATAGATCTCAGATTTATGACCTTGACTATGGTGGCTGAACTGCATGCACCAAAGCAGCCAAACCACCTCGTTAGAGTTTATGAGCATCTGCAACGCATGCAAAAGTGGGGTTTCGGGTTTAGATTTTGGTTTTCGTTGATTTAGTGATTTAGTGTCTTGCTGGAGGTGATTTCCTCTGTGGACGTGTTGATCTTATTGGTTTATTGGAGGTGATTTTGTGTTCATTTCTTTTCTTGATGGGGAACTTTGGGGTTGATTTTAGTTTAGTCCATGTGTTTATTTTGTTGGTCAGCGGGGGGGTGGGGTCAGGGGAGGGGCTTTGTTAGTCAATGTGCTGATTTGATTTTGTTGGGGGGATTTTATCTGTCAGTGAGGGAGGGGAGAAAAACATGAAACATACGTTCAATTACTGCAGCAGGAATAGAACCAGAAAGAAGCTTACGATATGGGAGAACCCAGAAAAACTTGCTTTGGCTAGAACTAGACTAGACCATAGTGCCGTCCTGATGAGGTCTGCTTTATCTGATGCTTTCCTTTTCTGCAGTTCTTTTAATGTCCTAGTAGATGTTTAATGAACAACAACTTCAACCACAAATGCTCACTTTTTTCTTTCAAAATGATGCACATTTTGAATTTCTTGTCTATTTTTTTATCTTTATTTTTATCACATTAATCCATTCAGTCTTTCCACTGCTCCTCCTCACTTCAGTCAGTTTCAGGTTATTGATGAGCCCTGCATTTGGAACGCGCTGCTGGTGTTTTGCAGGTTCTCTGCAGTGCTGATATTAAAGCTAATGATGGAACTTGAAATCCGCTGCATTGGAGAGACCTGAGAAACGCTCTCGGCTCCACAGCACCTCCAGAAATAGGTTATGGTTCATTTCAGCAGAGGTATCACCATGTGTATGAAATTCTTGTTGACATGTCACACATTTCTGGCAGGGAAGCGAAGGCCATGAAGGCCTTTTTAAACCGTTTAAAGATCCATGTCCCACATAACTGCCAGCTTAAGAAGCGTGTGTGTGCGACAGTGCCTGCGCGTCGAACGGCAGCGAGCTCGCTTCAATAGGCGTCTGATACAGCAAATAAATAAACCTGAATAAATAAATAAACAGATAAATAGATGGTCCCACACGAGAAGATAAGCAGGTTTTGGAGCCTGTTCCGAAGGGAGGCATGGAGGACGCTTTGGATGGCAAACCTCCTGATGTTTCAGAGGGAAAAAAAAAAGCCTGAAATGTCCAAAAAAAGAGACACATCTGAAGAAACACGGCTGCTGTGTTTGTCTGTGTATGGTTGGTTACTTCCCTGGCAGAAATCCCCCTTCTTGTTCTGGATTAGATGTCATAACAAGAATCTTATGGAGCCCGTTGCCAAAAAAGTGAATATTCCTCCTGTACACAAATGATCTAATTAAAAATCATGTAATCAGCTTGTTTACACTGCATTTAAAGGGACACTCTGGTCCAAATAAACTGTTGGGTCTGGTGTGACTGCTTGGTTTAGAGACTTGAGGGGCAAAAATGATTCAAAACCAGGTTCTGCCAATTGTCAGAGTGCAAATAACATGAGAAAATATCATTTTAGGGCAGAACGCTCCTTTAAGCATATCATGTGTATATGGATTTTATACCCTGAGTATCATCAGTGTATCCGGAACATCTGTATAGATCATACAAAAAGCCTTTAGATCAATTACAGTGTGCCTATAAACAACCGGTGTACCGTAACTGCATAAACCGCCTCGTAATGTGGAGCTGACCGGATGGCAGCGCATTATGACATCATTCATTTTCACCAATTGTTTCATTTTCCTCGCTGTTTCTTCTAGGATTCATTTTTTGGCAAATTGTTAAGATTAAAAAAAAAATTGCATTGCTGGTGCATTCCGCGTTCTCAGCGGTTGCTGTGCACTGTGAAAATGTTCAGAATTGCAGCACTGTTTTTTTGTTTGTTTTGCCTTTTCTCCTAACCGTACCGAGACAGGAGACGACAGGGGAGAGACAGCGGGAGATTCAAGGAGAACCGGGGCAGCAGTGATAACGTATCATTTATCACCGGCTCCAGCCCGGCCTCTTGCGAAGTATGAAAACACAACGGTAATGAAAAGCCCATCGATTGCCGCCTCTTCCGCTTAAACAAATCTGCCCGCGCTGCGAGCCTGTTAGGAGGCGGATTCTGTCACCTGGAGAGGCAGGAGCTCGGCAGAGGAACGGGCGAGGCTCTGGAGGGGCACGCCTGCGTGACGGGCCGTCGATGACTAATAAACGCATCAGCCGCGTTCCTCTACTGTAACACCCCAGCAGCCCACCGGAGTGACAGACTTATCGACATTATTGTCCTTTTTTATTACTTTGTGCCAGGTGGAAAGACCGGCAACCCTCTTCATTGTGTTAATATTATCCAATATTATTAATATTACTTAACCAGAGTGGCAGGGGGTGCTGGAGCCCTGGGGGCAAAAGACACAGGGCAAATACGCAAACAACCTCATTCCCACACACTCACAATTAGGGGCAATTTAGCACTCTGTAAAACTGCCGAAAGCCTTACATCTGGCTGCTTCACGCGGTGAATGGGTTAAATAGGTTAAATGCAGAGAAAGAATTCCGTGCTGTTCACACTGTGTGCCTTGTTGGTGCACATGAGAATTTTTTTGTCTACTGTAGATTATAGACAGAAATCTGAAGCCTGTAAAAGACATTAACAGACATTAGAATTTTACAGCGACTCCCTCAGTAAAGAGTCCAACACAGAGATGAAACCTGCTTACTTCAGCTCTACAGTCAGTGATGTATCTAGAACTGACTGAAACCTGGTCACACTACAGCTCTACAGTCAGTGATGTATCTAGAACTGACTGAAATCTGTTTACACCACAGCTCTACAGTCAGTGATGTATCTAGAACTGATTGAAATCTGTTTACACTACAGCTCTACAGTCAGTGATGTATCTAGAACTGACTGAAACCTGTTTACACCACAGCTCTACAGTCAGTGATGTATCTAGAACTGACTGAAACCTGCTTAGATTATGGCTCTACAGTCAGTGATGTATCTAGAACTGACTGAAATCTGTTTACACTACAGCTCTACAGTCAGTGATGTACCTAGAACTGACTGAAACCTGTTACACTACAGCTCTACAGTCAGTGATGTATCTAGAACTGACTGAAACCTGCTTAGACTATGGCTCTACAGTCAGTGACATATCTAGAACTGACTGAAACCTGTTACACTACAAGTCTACAGTCAGTGATGTATCTAGAACTGACTGAAACCTGCTTAGACTATGGCTCTACAGTCAGTGACGTATCTAGAACTGACTGAAACCTGCTTAGACTATGGCTCTACAGTCAGTGATGTATCTAGAACTGACTGAAATCTGTTTACACTACAGCTCTACAGTCAGTGATGTACCTAGAACTGACTGAAACCTGTTACACTACAGCTCTACAGTCAGTGATGTATCTAGAACTGACTGAAACCTGCTTAGACTATGGCTCTACAGTCAGTGACATATCTAGAACTGACTGAAACCTGTTACACTACAAGTCTACAGTCAGTGATGTATCTAGAACTGACTGAAACCTGCTTAGACTATGGCTCTACAGTCAGTGACGTATCTAGAACTGACTGAAACCTGCTTAGACTATGGCTCTACAGTCAGTGACGTATCTAGAACTGACTGAAATCTGCTTAGACTATGGCTCTACAGTCAGTGATGTATCTAGAACTGACTGAAACATGCTTAGACTATGGCTCTACAGTCAGTGATGTATCTACAACGGACTAAAACCTGCTTAGACTATGGCTCTACAGTCAGTGACGTATCTAGAACTGACTGAAATCTGCTTAGACTATGGCTCTACAGTCAGTGATGTATCTAGAACTGACTGAAACATGCTTAGACTATGGCTCTACAGTCAGTGATGTATCTACAACGGACTAAAACCTGCTTAGACTATGGCTCTACAGTCAGTGACGTATCTAGAACTGACTGAAACCTGCTTAGACTGTGGCTGTACAGTAAATGGCATCTCTAGAAGTGACTGAAACCCACCTCCACGGTGGCTCTGCAGTCAGTGATGTATCTAAAACTCACTGAAACCTGCACTACAGCTCTGCATTTCAAAAGGCTTCAGGTTCCAAAAGACCTAAAGCAGTGGTCTTCTTCTTCCTGGAGAGCCACGTTATTTCAGTTACGTCTAATCCTATAAGGGCTTATGAAGAGGGCGTTTAGCTGGAGAGCAGGGAGAGCTGATTGTGGCTACAGAAATAGATCTTCAGGACTAGAGTTGAAGATCCCTGGCCTTTTTCAGGATTAACCAGTGGGAGTGCTTGCCTGTCTCTATCTAGATACCACAGGAAAAAAAACCCAGGACAACCAGGGCCTCTCTAAAGGCCGAGAAGCCCCTGGGGGTTCCCCACTGAGAAGACCTCAAGCAGGGAGGTTATTTACATAATAGTTCTAAATGTCATCTATACGTTTTGACCTCCAGCCTCATACTGACCCTGAACTCCATAACACCCCAGCAAGAGGCTGTAATTACACGTTCCATCTTCAGACACACAGTCAGGCGGACATGACTGGTGAGGCTGGTGTTCATTTCAGCTGGAGAAATTGAGTGGGCAGAGGAGAGAGAGAGAGAAAGAGAGAGAGAGAAAGTGAGAGAGAGGCAAAGTGAGTGATAGGGGCCATTAGACAACACACACATGGAGAGAGGCAAGACAGACACAAACTTCCGACACCGATTTCACCCGGCAGAGGCCCTGCTGCATTTTTAAATTAAAGATAGCGAGATATCAGCGTGGGGGGAACCCAGAGTTAGCAGCGCGGGCGGTTTATCGGCGATCGGCAGCGCCTCTGGAGGTCAGGGGGTCCCCACAATCCTGTTCCTGTTATTGCGGCACTGTCCCGTTTCATCAGCGCGTGTTTCAGCGGAGAGACGTACTGCAGTAAGGTAAACACTCATTACTTTCAGCTCCTCCGGTTCACTTTTTATCGGGCCGCCCGAACGGGGCAGTGCTTTTATAAACACAGATTTGAACTATCAGCGGCGGTTAAAGCGACAAAGTCCGCAGAGCAGGGAAAAGCAGAGTAATAACAGCTCCCCTCGTAATAGGCCCCCATCCCGGAACAGAGGTTTAGTCCGTTTTCACGAGAATTTATTGTGGCTCATAAAAATCCACTCAGCACCTCTTCTGGCCACCCCCATAAAACGACGTCAACTTGCATTTTTATTCTCCCCAAAATTGCCTCATTGTAAATGTCCAAATTCGGTTCAGTTCAACAACAAAAAGTCCAGTCGCGTCCCAAGCTGTCTATTCCCTGGCGCCCATTAGAGAACAGAGCCTTGGACGGGCGCTCGAAAAAAAACATCTCCAACGTCTGTTTCCCGGGGCAGAATGAACGCGGAACTGCTGACCAGACATGCGATCGGTGGCGTTCTCGCACAGTATGTTCACAAAAACAACAAGCGGCAGCCTGAGAGGCAACTTTAAAAAAAAAAAGAAAGAAAGAATCAATTTGCAAATGAAGGGGACATAATGCGGTGCAGATGGAGCGAGTTGTGGAAGGCGCTGGACGCACGAGGCGTTTCAAAAACACGTCGGAAAAAAGCACCGGGTGAAGCCAGAGGGGCAGCGAGGGCAGGATTAGAGGGTTTCTGAGGGGCAACAGGCGAGAGATCACGGCTGAAATAACACGATAAACAGGCGATAAGAAGACGCCTCGTCTTTGGGGGGTTTTACAGGTGATACTAAACACACAGCAGCAGGGACCGGGTCCAAGAACAGTTTTTCTCAAAAATGAACCATTCCGTACCAAACCACTCTTTCTTCGCTTGACAGTGCTTTTTAATTACGCAGTGATCTAGAATCATCGGTTAAGGATCAGTAGACATTATTGCATGCTACACATCTGGTGACCATTTTGCCCTTTACTTGCATAAACACAGTGATGAGACTGAGGTAAAAAGCAGCCACGATAACACGATAAACACTAAACACAGCAGCAGGGACCGGGTCCACTCCCTGGGGAGCAGGACTCACTATCAGTAATAAGACTCTGCCACTGCCTAAAGTTTTGTAAATTTGTAAAGACCACAGAGTTGATGATCACTGACACTTATGGTATCACTAGATACGCTTGCTCTTGTGCGAGGCCAGAAGAAAGTCCCAAATTCCCCCATAACTGAGTCATTCAGAGTGGGTTTGGTGTGAAATTGTAGAAAAAATGCACCCATTTAGATGTCTTTACAGTGTTGGTGACTGGAACCAGACACCTCCGGCTCAAACGCAGCCTCTCCAAGCCCACCTATGAGCCCCCACGGAGTGTGTGTATCGGTGCACTGTAAAAAAGGTGTTTAAACATAAAAAATGTTCAATTTTGAGTTCACTGAAATTCAAACAATGTCTTGTTTCCAGATATCAGACCAGTGCTTTAGTTGCCTCACAGTTTTTCAAAGATTTTTGGAGTTTGAGACATGGAAAAGGTCGTTTGAAAGCACTGCATGGAACAAGTGGATGGACTGGCCACTATCAAGTCAGAAAATGGGTGCAAGAACACGAATAGGTGAGGAACACCTGCCAGCACAGAATCAGCCCACTGCTCCTCCACACCGCGGCTCTCGCAGTGCCAGAAACACCCATGCCATGTACAGTCAGGCCTGATGGGGGCGCTAGCACAAAGGGTAACGGCAGACACCACTAGCTGGTTTGTGTGGACAGAACCCAGCGGTCTGACCCCTGCACTCAGTCGTCGTGAAACAGAGGAAGACCTGACACCAGTGCTGAAAAGCAATAGTCCATCATCTTCACCGGCTTTCAGGAGGAATGAGCCGAAAACGTGCAAAATATCAGGAATGGACAGTCATCTTAATAACAGTGGAAGGAGACGCTGAAATATCCACCTTGGATATTCAGACTCATCTCAAATCACCCTTTTACGCTACACAGGACGGCATCATTCTCTGAAGCACTCAGCTTTCAATTATGCTGATGGTTTTCAGGCCGAGCAGATAAAGCAGGTGATGCAGCAAACGGAGACGGGGTGATCAGCACGGCAGTACTGTTCTCTCTCTCTCTCTCTCTCTCTCTCTCTCTCTCAGCCTCTCTGTCTCTCTCTCTCTCTGTCTCTCTCTCTCTCTCTCTCTCTCCCTCTCTCTCTCTCTCTCTCAGCCTCTCTGTCTCTCTCTCTCTCTCTCTCTCTCTCTCTCTCTCGGCCTCTCTTTCTCTCTCTCTCTCTTTCTCTCTCTCTCTCTCTCTCTCTCTCTCTCTCTCTCTCAGCCTCTCTGTCTCTCTCTCTCTCTGTCTCTCTCTCTCTCTCT
>JBBIGA010163796.1:0-17153 GCA_037576975.1 Alestes dentex | reverse complement strand
AGGTGCATTTTATTGATGGCATTTTGAATGCACAGAGATACCGTGACGAGATCCTGAGGCCCATTGTTGTGCCATTCTTCCATGACCATCACCTCATGTTGCAGCATGACAATGCACTGCCCCATATTGCAAGAATCTGTACGCAATTCCTGGAAGCTGAAAACATCCCAGTTCTTGCATGGCCAGCATACTCACCGGACATGTCACCCATGTTTGGGATGCTCTGGATCGGCATATACGACAGCGTGTTCCAGTTCCTGCCAATATTCAGCAACTTTGCACAGCTATTGAAGAGGATTGGACCCACATTCCACAGCCCACAATCAACAACCTGATCAACTCTATGCGACGGAGATGTGTTGAACTGCATGAGGCAAATGGTGGCTACACCAGATACTGACTGGTTTTCTAAACCCCCCCCAGTAAGGCAAAACTGTGCGCATTTCAGAGTGGCCTTTTATTGTGGGCAGTCTAAGGCACACCTGTGCAATATTCATGTTCTAATCAGCACCTTGATATGCCACACCTATGAGGTGGGATAGAGAAGTGCTCACTAACACAGATTTAGACAGATTTGTGAACAATATTTGAGAGTAATGGGTCTTTTGTGTATGTAGAAAATGTTTTAGATCTTTGAGTTCAGCTCATGAAAAATGGGAGCAAAAACAAAAGTGTTGCTTTTCTATTTTTGTTCAGTGTAGAACTGAGGTGGTAACTCTGAACAGACCCACCTGTTGTTATGCACAGTTTATGTTATCCATCCTTTAGCTTTTCATCAGTGGTCAGATTCTGAACCACAGAACCACACTTAGCTGGATATGTTTTGGGTGGTGGACCACAAAAACACACAGACACACAGACACAGACACAGACACACACACACATACACTCACACACACATGTAAGATCTCACTGTAAGATCTGTCAGTGTTTTTTTTTTGCCTATTGCACTCCTAGTCCTCTGTGATATCACTACTGAGACATTCGAGGTCACGCAGGAAGTGGAAAAATTGAACAAGGTGTCAGGATGTGGCCTCTGGGTTCAGGATGTTGTGTCATCATATATATGTATATGAGCTCACAAGAGCTCATGCATGTACAGCAGAAATGCACAGCTCGCTGCAGAAACCATGCATAATATTTGCAAAGTTCTTTTAAATGCCAACTTTATATATTCATCTCCTGTATCTGTTTTACTAATGCATCTTGTATGTTCTTTGAACAAAACAGCTTTTCAAGCAACAACCGTAATTACTGTAATTAAATGTCAACCTCATGACCAATAAATGACTGGTACTACAAGAAAACTGCTCCCATTCTGAGCAGCGAATAACACCTCATTTACATCATTAGCAGCGGTTATTAGTGTGCCAAGCTGTGGAAGCAGCAATGGTTGTCATATAATATTAATCGTATACTGATTCCTCTATGAAACGATTAACACTCTTTTACACTCTATAGATGTGTTCTTCTCAAATTATGTAGCCTATAAAGTGTGTTTTTAAATTGCTAACTGCTCTCAGATGGTTTATAGTGATTATATATGGCTGTTACTCACGTCAAATTTCTTCCCACATTGCACAAAGTTCACTTCTTTCCACTGAAAACACAATGACTAAAAACATATACCTACAAACCATATCAGCAGTTAAACCTAGCTTGAGATGGTTAAACCAGTTAAAGTTCGCTGAAATAGATGAAAGATGGTGATACACTGGAATTACTGTTCTTGCAGAGCAAGAAAATTATATCTCATGCAGAATGAACGAAAGAAAATGAAGAAATAGGGAACTGAGAAAAATGAAAACAGGAAAAGTATAAGAGAAGGAGAGAAAAAAGGAACAAGGAAGACAAAAAAGAAAAAGGAGAATAAGGAAATAAAAAATAGGAAAAAATGCAGAGGCCCAGATTCCTCTTTCACAAAGGACAGCAAGCCCAAGAAGGATAACAGTGAACGAGCGACAGGACAGTGGGAATCCAAGGCTCACTGATGTGTGGGGGGCTGAAGGTTGGCCTGTCTGCTCTGATTCCACAGATCAGCTACTCCAGCTCACACTACTGAAAAAGTTCATGTTGGCTATGATAGAAATTGTCAGAACATTGTATTGCTCCATGAATGGGGCTGCATAGCTGCGGACTTGTCAGAGATCCCATGCTGACCCCTGTCCTCAGCCAAAAGCACATTCAAGAGACAAGTTATCATCAGAACTGGTCCACAGAGCAATGGAATAAGGTTGCCTGATCTGATGAATCATGTTTTCTTTTACATGTAGACAAACAGGTAAATATGCATCAGTACCATGTAGAAGAGATGGCACCAGGATGCACTATGGGAAGGAAGCAAGCTGGCAGAGGCAGTGTGATATTCTATGCAATGTTCTGCTGGGAAACCTTTTGTTCTGCCATTCGTGTGGATGATACTTTGGCATGTTTCACCTACTTGGCCTCTTGACTTGGCCTCTGATTCCCCCATGTCTCAGTTTGATTCAGCATCTGTCTCACAGGATTTAAATGATATGCTCCTAATGTCTTGGTGCTGGATAGGCATAGCACACCTGCGTCTTGTGGAGTCCATGCACTTCAGTTAAATAGGTCCTAACTACCATTCTAGACCGGTGAAAATTAGCGATGTTGTAATGATGTACATCAAATAAAACACGCGTCAGAAAAACATGCATTAAATTAGAAACAGTCAGAAATTTTACTGCACATACATATCTTGAAGAAAAGACTTAACAACCAGGCTGGGTCTAATTTGTGCAGTTAGGCCTCATTCTTAAAAGATTACTGAGATGCTTTCCTAGCGCCATTGAGAAAGAAAATACCAGGAATTCATCTAGAATCTGGTAAATATATGAGTGTATTAAAACTGAGCTGAGTACCAGAACATATCACAAAACCTGTTTTTGAACCTCCCTGTAATCACTGATTATGATAGATTAAAACATCACTGACATTTTATTATCACACTTTTCTAAATTTAGAACAAGGGCCTAGTAACCACACGATACCACATGTGTTGCTGACACAGATGTTCTGTACATTAGGCTTCTCAGTATCAGACCATGTAACAGTGGAACTATGTTCTGTGGAGTGATGGAGCTCCTTCCAATACCTTTTGGATAAGTTGGGGTGGGGTTATCCAGATCTTATCTTTCAACATCAGGACCTGACCTCGCTAATGCTCCTGTGACTGAATACAAGAAGAAGGAGGGGCGAGGGTGGACACTTCCTACTAATAGCCTTGACTGCAGAAGAAATGCTGGATGAGAATGAGTTTATGAACTGTTGATCGGAGTGTCTGCCTTTTCTAGTTGCACACTTTTTGAAGCACCTCCACATTTATGGCTTTTCTATTTGCACACTTTTTGAAGCACCTATATGTTTGAAATTTTGTTTATTATTATTATTATTATTATTATTATTTTCTATAACAACAACAATAATAATAATGTTACTAGCACACAGTACATTGCAGCACACAGACATTTTATTCTTTTACATTGTGCACACTGTACAGATCTTGCTTCTGTTTGTAATAGTAGTTTAGTTGGAATGTACTTTTTTCTGTATATTTACCTTAGTTTAGCTATCCAAATATCTCTTTAATTTACATTTTTGAGGACTTCATTGTACAGTCTCTTGAGCTAACTCAGAGGCACTTTTCACTGCACATTGTACTTGTATAACTGACAAAAAAAAAGATTCTTAAATTTTGAATTACACAACATGGACAAAAGTATTAGGATGCCAGGCCATTGCACCAACAGGGACTTTAATGTTATTGCATTCAAATACATAGACTCACCTTGGTCCTCCTTTGGAGCTATAACAGCTTCCACTCATCGTGGACGGCTTTCCACAAGATTTTGGAGTTTCTGTGGAGTGAATTTGTGCCCATTCATTCTGTAGAGCATTTATGAGATCAGACACTGATGCTGGATGAGAAGTCCTGACTCGCAATCTCCGTTCCAGTTCATCCCAGAGGTGTCGGACGGGGTTGAGGTCAGGACTCTGTGTGGGCCAGTCAAGTTCTTCCACACTGAACTCATCCAATCATGTCTTTATGGACCTTGCTTTGTGCACTGGGTCACAGTCATGCTGGAATAGAAAAGGTTCTTCCCCAAACTGGGTTCACAAATTTGAAAGCATGGCGTTGTCCAGAAAGTTTTGGTCTGAAGCATTAAGACTGATCTTCACAGGAAGTAGGAAGCCTAGCCTAAACCCTGAAAAAAACAAGTGTCTTCCAATTTTTCAAATAGTGTAATTGAAGTGTGTGGAAGGGCTAGGGGGGGTTCTGCCCTCTGCTGGAGGGTGAACTGGCTCTTATGGGCCAGATTTTTGAGGTGGAGCTCTGACGCCGTTTCTGGTAAGAGGCTGCCCTAGACTGTGCGTCTTTGGGAAGGAAATGCAGTTTTCCACTTTTGCTTTCTTTTTTATTGTTAATTTAATTTTCTGTCGCCTCTAAAGTGGACTTATGCCTCTTACAGTCCTTCATCTGTTGGATCTCAGTGAGCTCAGGTAAAGGCGAAGACATTACATTTTTTGATCTCCTCTGACGGAAACTAGATCAGTATCAACTATGTGGGCGTTAGGGTAACATCGAAAGTAGAAAAAAAGTGGAAAAATATCTGACATTTTATATTATTGTCCGTGGTTTGGTTATAACGTCAGCGTAGTAGAGTAGACGTTACGATGTTCTGACTCGTGTGCGTATAAATGTTAGAAAAAGATTTTTTCCCCCTTTTCCTCCTGTACATTAATGGCCTTTGGTCAAATCGAAACCTACAAGAGCTGTGAAAGATTTCCAACGAATTAGAAGCAGCTTCCAGGTACAACAGCGTCCCTAACAGTGGTATTTGCATATTTATATCATTTAAAAGGGTCTTAAGGACCAGTTCAATGAGTCAGTTCAGGTTAAGTGGGGCACTTTTTTTATTTTACCTTCTTTTTTTTAATTATCAAAAATCACAGTCTCTCCAGAATTCATCTGAACGTCTCATTCACAGATCACGTGATGTTAGACATTTAAACTGGGCTTATTTACATTTCTACTTTTCAACACGGTATGTTGACTTTCCTACTGAGTGCCTCATATGTTTGTAGAACTCACAGACCCCACCTCCCCTCCTCTTCTGGGTGTTTTTATAAACTGCTGTTGCTTCCACGTTGTAACTAGCAACGCTGGAAAAGCTGGTACAAGATGACTCATATCTTGATAGTATTTTAAATCACGGCCAGTATCCTCTGAGGTTAAAACCAAAGAACAGGTAATTACAGAATGCTTGATAAAACTGTAGCTTAAACATTTTTCAGTTGACAATTCTACATACTACATGTCCAAAAGTTTGTAGACACCTCTTCTTCTTGTTCCTTATGCATTCCTACACTGTTTTCTTATAAGTATGTGGTTCTGTGTATCAGAAAATATAAAGTCAAATACTCCAGAAAATACTCTGATAGTACTCTGTACCAAGTACACTTTGCTATAAACACAAAATACTGTGGTCAGTAAGATAGATGGATATAAATGAACACAGTAATAACTCTTTCAAACCTTGTTGGAGAGGGCACCGCTTACTAATACTGAACTGGCCCCTTTTAGTCACAGGTGAATGCAGTACACCACAGTACACTGTGTGAACAGTGTGAACTTCTTTCTCTGCATTTAACCCATTTACCAAGTGAAGCAGTGTGCTGCCACCAACGAGGGGCACACGGGGAGCAGTATGTGGGCACAGTACCTTGCTCAAGGGTGCCTCAGTGGTGACACTAGCAGTCCTAGGATTCAAACCCACGACCTTCAGATTGCAGGAGCATCTCCCTAACCACTAGGCCACCAGCTGCCCCACATATAAAGGAGACATATTATGCAAAACTCACTTTTCGTATACTTTTTGTATTTCCATTTGTCTCTACTGCTCCTATAAACACTCCAAGCACGAAAAAAAACATCCATCTGTTTGGATGGCCCCCCCATAGTGATGTTATAATGGGGAAATTTGCATAGAACTACCCCTCATCTGTTGAGCCATCACCCACTAGATTAGTTGAAGATCTGCCATTTTTTACGAGCATGCATAAGACACCGAGCGCTATGGCTGCAGGCAAAGGCATGGGATGGGTGGGGCGTGGCCAGCAACAGCTTATTTTCATAAAAGTGACAGAGCCCTTAAACGGCTCATTTTGAAAGGGACTGAAACTGTCAAGAATAGAGCTGGTGAGATTTTTTTATGTGAGAGTGATTTTGTGCGAAGAACTTCATGAACATGTTTTGTAAAGCCCATAGACCTATCATAACTTTTTTTAAAAAGAGGTATAATATGTCCACTTAATGCTAAATTACTGTTGTAAATAAAAGAAGAAAGTAAAAACAGTAAAATACAAAGTCAGGACATGGAGCAGGCGTAAACATGCTGCTGCAGGCTCGCGCCTGTGAACCAAATTAAGTCATTATTTTTATTGTCTGCTACTGTTCCTTTAATATATGTAACTTGTGAGGATATTAACTGATTAGCTGCTCTACACTGCACTTCATCCAAAAAGCAACCCAGGCTGAACATAATGAATTGAAAGTGCCCTGTTTTAGCAGCTTGGCTTGGCCAGTTTTTCGTTATAAAGCTATAAAGGCTGTTAATGGAATTTGTCCCTCTAAACAGTCTTTGCCACGGTAACAGCCTCTACTCTTGTGGTAAGACTTTACACTACATGTTGGACCATTTCTGTGAGGAGTGTGTTAGTGAGCTTAGTTACTGATGTTACATGAAAAATTCTGGAATTACAATCACCTCTCTTGCGTAACCCAAAGATCTTTAATGGGACTCATTGGACGTCACTCAGGAGAGGGCAGTTTTAGTCTAAATTGAAGTTCCCCACATTACCTGAGCTCTCACCTGACCTGATGTCATCCTATTTATGAGGCATTTCACATGCATGGTTTATTTCTCACCCATTTGTCCTTGTTCTTGTTTCTGCTCAGTGTTGTTGCATTAATGGTGTAAGCTAAAACCTGATGCTAGGATGGATGCTGGGCGTGAGAGAAACAAACGGAGGATGAAATGCATGTCATGCATTTTGTTTTTCTTGGTAAGACATTTAACCCACTGGGGCTTAGTACTTTCAAACAGCGATTTTTGTAGTTTTCAGGTTTTGCGGAAATGTTGCTCAAACAACGTACATAATTCACCTTTTAATGTATTTGTAACTTTTGTTTAATTTGTAATATATTTTCAGCTTCTTTTAAGGCATACATATGCCATGCCAAAACCAGAAAATGGACCAGGGGATGAAACCAGCCAAGAATGTGCAGAGGACGAGTACAGAAATAAAAATGGGACCTGCTGTAACAAATGTCCTCCAGGTACCTTAGCCACTATAGTAGTCTATAGTAGAGTATTTCGTAAAAGAGCTATGAATTGAGGCTGTGGCCTGTGACTGGTGAAGAGAGTATCTTGCTAAAGTTCCAGAGTGAGCAAGCAAGCATTAGGGCATGTAGTAAATAACAGTGTAGAAATATTGTTTCATTTGTTCAGTTTAAACTGTGTGTCTTTGAACTGTAATAACTGCCATTCATTCAGATTTGACCGTATGCATCCCACTGTCTGCCTCTATAGGATTCAAACTGACGGGAGAGTGCCTCGGAAAGAATATGAGGTCCAAATGTGAAAAATGCGAGAATGGAACTTACATGGAGAAGACAAACTACTACCCCAATTGCTTCACATGCCGCCGATGCAGAACAGATAAAGGCATGCCTTTATGTACAATATGTAGAATGCACATCACTTACTCATGTTGTGAACTACTGATTCAAAGCAAGGAGCTTAATTCCAGTACTCCCTCTTTCCCCCCTTCTCTGTTTCATCTTTGCATACATCCCTTGCTCACAGGTGAAGAACAGAAATCACCATGTATGCACACGAGTGATAGAGTGTGTGCTTGTAAGCCTGACTACTACCAGAGGGATATAGCTGGCAGTACATTGTCGTGTGAACGCTGCAAAAAGTGTGGAGAAGGAGAGAGAGAGATCCAAAAATGTAAGAGTTGTTTTTTCTGTCTGTATCTCTCTTGTCTCTCTCTCTCAGCCTTCCTGTTTCCCCTCTCCATCTTTGCTAGCAGTGACTCAGCAGGGGATGCTAAACATGCAAGCTGCTTTACACACACACACATGCACACACACACACGCACACACACACAAAATTACTTTCATATTGGCTTCGTTACTTTGACCAAAGTGCAATGCTTGTGCTATTTTACAATTAATTATCTCCTTATGTCTTAGGTTTAGGCTTAATCTACGGTGGGGAAACCAATCCATTGTATGCTGAAGTTGTAGCATTTTTGAGTCAGTATTTCTGCTGTAATCAGTCAGGTTGATGTTTCCATGTTTTTTTAGGTGCTGGGAAGAACAACACTCAGTGTGAATGCGAAGACTTATATTACCGGGTGCACAGGAATCTCTGCAAGCCATGCAATAAGTGAGTGGTGTATCTGACTGATCAGAGGTTTTATTTGGCCAGGATGTCATCTATTACCTAGGTCAAATTAGGGCTATCACTATGAGTTGAGTGCCATGAAAGAAGTGTTTCTTTTTCTTCTACAATTAATTTGTACGTATTTTCAGACAAAAACAGTGTAAACCCACAGTGTAGTTTGTGATCCTTTGACTTACTGAAGGAACAAAGTTATCCAGCACCAACTGCCCATGTGTGAAAAAGTATATACCACCTCAGGTTTAATCGGGTTACTGTGACAGCCCTAAATTTTCAGAAAATAGGTTGATGTCAAAATGCTGCACTGGTAATTCACTGTAATTATGTATTAATATAAGCAGCAAAATATTGTCAAGCAAACAATTCAGCATGTAAATACATTTATAGTTGTTCACAAAAAACATTGATATTTTTCAAAATATATAGTACTTTTATTTATGCTGTCTGAACTCCAAACATGCTTTAAATAATGTGTGTACATAAAGCAGTAAAGGTATTTATAATGATGTGTCTGAAGAGTAGTTGGTTTTCTTTTCCAGCTCCTGTGAGAAGTGTCAGAAGCTCTGCAACTCTCCACAGCCCAAGACTGAGGCGCCAACTCCTTCCACTCCGCAAAGTCTGGCACTGATCACTAAACTTTTTCTCTCTATATATCTGAGTTATTCTGGAGTTCTAGAAATACGTATTTGAAAAGACCTATTGCTGGTTCATGGGTTTGAGTAAAGTAAACATTTTGAGTTCTTCAGTGCAAAGGCCTGAAGGAAAACTCTTCACATAAACAAAAATTATTAATCAGTGGAATTTCCTTACTTAGTTCAAGCTGTCACCACAGTGTTTGAGTTGATTTCTAAATCGTTATTAGAAACAACGGCTGAGCTTTATTAACCTCCAAATATGACCAACTTGACAAACTGTGTTTTCTCTGATGCTTATAGAGCAGTTAACATTTAACACGTCTTTGTGGTTTTCATTTTCAGATTTCTCCTGGATTGCTTTTGCAGGAATTGCATTTTTGAATGTGTTCGGTATTGTTGCATACATAATTTGGAAGAGGAAGAAGCGGACCCCCCTAATCCCAGTCTCAGAGAAACCGGTAGAGTGAATGCAAAACCTACTCCAGAGTATACTGAAATTGATGTAGATACGTACTGCTCTATTGAACCAGTTAACTAACTAAAAATAAACTACAACAAAAAATGGTTATTATTTGATACCTCTATACTTAGTGGCTCTATCACAAAAGCTGTATTTGAAAGAGAGAATATAATCATGGCTTTTATGGCAGCATATGCTGTGCAAGCAGCTGGGCTTCATGTTTGCAACCTACTGTTTAAGGAAGATTTTGAGAATGTGTATGTTAATTCTTGTTTAAAAAAATGCCATCGAATCTTCAATGCCTATAAATTCAAAGCCTGATAAATATGTATAGCTGTTTTGTTCAGTGCATTTCTATTTATATATACTCCCCACAGAGTCCAGTGCCCACAACAAGCAAAGCTGATGAAGGTTTTGATGAAAGCTCTGAGAAACCTGAGTTTGAAAAGATGTTACCAGACTGTGTCCCTAGAGAGATCAAAAGTATGTGTGTGTTGCTTGTATAAATGTGAAATATGTATGTATATGAACTACTGTTGTAGTGTACATTACAGGAACATGGGTGGTAGCATCAGTGTTCTTATTCTTCGCATACCTACTTTTTCCATGCCTCTCTCTCTCTCTCTCTCTCTCTCTCTCTCTCTCTCTCTCTCTCTCTCTCTCTTTCTCCTCTAGTTCATGAATTTTTCTACTTTGTGATGGATGAGCTCCCTGTCAACCGCTTTAAGGAACTGATGCGTCGTCTAAACGTCTCTGAGCAGGACATAGACAGGGCAGTGAAAGATAACTGCTGCTTCGCTGATGCTCAGTACCAGATGTTGAAGGTCTGGAGCGATAAAAGTCCTGGAAAAGTGAAAAACATTCTGCCACGCCAACTCCTGCAGGAGTTCTTAGACAGACTGAAGGACATGAACTTGAATAGTTGCGCAGAGGGCATAGAGAACAAGTTTTGCACTGAGGCTTAAACCCCTAAACACATCAATTTCAGTCTAGCTTTTACTGTTTAGTCAGTTTAGCACTGATAATGATGTGAAATAGGTAAATAAAATGCATAATCCGAGAAAATTATATTTTATTTAAATGAGAAGAGCCTAGATAGATAGATAGATGGATAGAGATTTATGCTGTCTTGACAGCAGAGTCTATTGATTCACTCTACCCTATGGAAAAATGCTCCTTTATAGCTTATACAGCTTCCAGTGTGCCAAGGTAGCACAGATTTATGGGTGCGGCACTGAATCCAGTGTTGCCAGCTATCTCCTACAGCAAGTAGCTTAACCCAGAAAGTCGTTAGATGTCGCTAGATGACGACACGCTAATTGCACGCTAGTTGGCGTTCTCAGAATCAGTTTGAGTCTGGTATGCCTCATGTGAACTATGCACACATTGCTAAAAATGCATTATGTTTGTTTTAGAGAGTGGCCATGATGGTATTGTACTTTCTACATTCGCTCACTAGAAAGAGCCTTTATTACCCAAGGAGCCATCAGTGTAATCTTTATCAGACTATTGCTTTTTAAGAAAGGCATTCCAGAGGATGATGATGGTCTCCAGGGTTTTCCTATGGGGTAGTCATTGTTTGTACTGTACTGAGGAACCACACTAATTTTGTGATGTTTGAGAATTGTTTTTAGTTTGGACAGTTTTGTTCTAAGTTGTGCCTTATGTAATCATTTAATGTGGCCATCTTGGTCAGTTTAGTTGATGACTACAGGTCCCTGTCAAAATAATAGAAACACGACATGTGAAACAAATATTTGTGGAACTTCATTTTTGTAATTTGTAATTAGAAGCATTAAGAAATGGTTTATAGTGATTTTACCACTGTTAAACTGTGTTTAGATTTGTTTGTTGTTGTATGTTTAGGTATTTTATATTCGCTTTGAATGTGGCTCAGACAGTGTTTAGAACTTGTCTGAACCATTTTGTAACTTTGCAATAGGGGTTATATCTATATATATATATAAATATATACTTTATTGTGTCTTCTTTTTCCACACCAAATACTAAGAAGAATTGCCAACATTGTGCAATTCTATGCTTTTTATAATGAAACAAATATGTGTCTAATGGTGTATGATTTTTTTTTTAAATCTACTTTGTATTCATGCTTTTTGTAAAACTTTTCCAACACTCCATATACTTATGTATATAGGGTATGTTAACTTTTTTGCACTGTTCATGTGCAATAATGGTCAAAGCAATCAAAAATATGACCTAATATGCTGTGGGGAAAAAAATAAAAAATGCTGCAGCAAGAGCAATGATAGAACTAAGTTCGTCTGTAAGGTGCAGTTTAAGATAATGTACATACAAGCACGGGTGTTCTGATGAATTATGCTGCTTCTGATGAAAAATGTTACCTTAGCACAAATTGACAGCAGAGTCTAGTGATTCACGCTACCATATCGAAAAATGTTATCTTACAGTCCATACAGTTTATTCAGTGAGTTTATAACAATGATTGTGATGAGAAGTATGCAAATAATATGCATAATCGGAGAAAAATATGTTGTGTTCAAAATTTAGATTTTATAAGCAGTCTATCGGTCCATGCTACCCTGTCAAAAAATGCTACCTTGAAGCTTTTACTGTTTAGTCAGTTTAGCACTGATAATGATGAGAAATTGATATATAGATATAAATTACGTCATCACGTCATGCCGCATTGGGGTCCTCGGAATCAGAATTTTTGAAAAATTATGAACCGCAACGAGCAGATACTTGGACACACTGACATCCATACTTTCAGCCGGCAATATCAGCCACCAGCCTTTGAATAAAGTATGGAGCCATTTGTCATGTCGGTGCATTCGGTGTGGCGCATCCGAAAATTCTGGGCTATGTTGTAATCTGATAATGCTGCCTTGCATGCTAAACCAATATGGTCACTTGACAAAATAGAGCAGTGATCTTGTCGTGGAGAAAACTGGAGCAGAAAGCCTAAAACTTTTTCTAAGTCATAAATCAGTCGCAGTCGGGGAAATGCAGCTTGCTACTTAATTTAAGAATGAAGCAGCCTCGTGGTCCCCTCGGAGCAGTGTTCAGATGCTCTCCTTTTACAACTTATACACTCAAGTTATATAGACCCTTAGGTACAATCCCCCCATTCTTTGGCTCTCCACCAATAAGAGTAAAAATTTCAATCTCCACTTATTTTCTATATCATGCATAGTGCGCGTGAATACCTACGCATGCAAAAACATTCTATGCATACAAAGATTCCATATGTTTCTCTGTTTCAGTAATTTATAGTGACCCCCAAACATTGAATGGCCCACTGTTCATGTCCTTGACAAAATACAATTCATATGACTTCCTCACAGCAATATACGAATCTCATGACTTCCTGAAATAAAACCCACACTCATAACAGTTTGGGGACAGTTTGGGGCCCTCTAAAAGAGCACCCTTTAGGTATTGTCTAGATTGCCCTGGCCTTCTTCAAGAGGTCAAAGGGCAATTATGAAAAATTGTTCAGAGAGGTCCCTCCACCGTCTTACTCTGAGCGCATACTGGGCAAACAATAATGTGGGCGAAAACACACTATACTGAATAGCCTTTTTATCATTTAAGTCTCCAATAATCTCCAATAGCCAAAGCAATTGTTGTCTCTGCATGCTTCAGCATTTTTTGTAAAGGACAATTTGGATTGGGTAGCCTGATTGTATGGCTTGGCCTTTTCAGCATGCTTCTGGGAGCTGCATGCTTTTTAATGTCTGACAGCTTGGCATAAAAATGTTTTACAGTACAGACAGTAAGCCCTGCTGTCACTACCAGCGAAGGGTTTCAGCCATCTATTGAATTCCAGTAGAATCTCCGATCCTTTTGGGGAATTTTTGGAAGTAGGACATAAGTTGTCATTGTTTTAATGTATTTATTTTACAGGTTTGTGTAATAATATTTGTGTAATAATAACCAAGTAAAGTTTGATTTCAATGTCTGTGGAGAGGTTTGGAGAAGGTGAAAGAGACAACGGTGAAAGTCAGATGTTCGTGTGTGGCTTCTAAAAGAAAGATCTGTGTTATACACCTGAAAGGGATTTCTTTTTTTACTTTGCTTAAACATATAATACATTATTTAGCTTGTAATACGACTTGTTTTGTGAGTGGGCGAAATCAACCAAGAACGGTTTATGATTGGTCAGTCGATGTGACCGTCATACTGCACGCACATGCGCAAATCATTCCCTTTCCGAGCGCCCGGACAGACGGATGCAAAGCAGGCTGGGCCTCAGGTTAATCTGCAGGAAATATTGACCACAAAGTTGTACAGAAAGTAGCTAAGATTTGTCGCTAGTTGCTTTTTGGAAAATGGCGACAAAGTCGCCAAGTTGGCAACACTGACTGAATCCCAAGACTCTGGAACGGCACATGAGCAGTAGGGCACGGTAGCACATCTCGATGGGTAGCATATTTCGACACCGGACCGGGTCGAGGTCACGTGGCGCGATTAATCAGTGTTAATTTTTTAACGCATTATTTTTTCAGTGATTATTTGATCGAAATTTATGTGTTAATTCGACACCCCTAATACATACATACACACATACATATATTCATGTATATACTATTCCTGAACAATTTCAGAAGCGTACTATCCTGCTGAAAGAAGCCAAGCCAATGTCATGAAAGCGTGTACTATTTTTTACATTGAATTGAATTCATTTTTATTTATACACTTTTTACAACCAGTGTTGTCACAAAGCAGCTTTACAGGGTCCAGGTCCGAGCCCCTAGTGTGCAAGCCAAGGGCGTCAGAGCCGAGGAAAACCTCCCTGAGCTGAAGGAAGAAACCTCTGGAAGAACCAAGACTCAAAAGGGGAACCCATCCTCCTCTGATGGACCCAGGGAGAAAGAAAAGAGAATCTCTATGGAGATAACTAACAAGAAAAGGCCTTCGAGTACAAACAATCACGATTAGACAGATTGTCCATCTACGGCTAACTGGGTTGGTACAGTTAAGAGTCAACAGAGGTTGATTAAGTTGGAAGAGTAGCTGAGAGTCTCTAGTCCAGAACAACAGGAACAACTATTTCATCTCCGCCGCAGCTTTGAACAGCAGTTGCCCTAGGATGGGGAACGAGCGTGTGGGAAGTCAAAAAGCTGCCCAACCAGTCGAGGACATTTTGGCACAGGGCCCCAGCGATTGCAGACCCGGAAGGTGGTGACTTGAGGCCCCAGTAGTTAACATGAAAGCCAGGATCCAAGGTTTTCAGCAGAAGATTGCCAGGAACATCACACTGCCTCTGCCAGCTTGCCTCTCGCCTACAGTGTACCCTGGTACCATCTCTTCAGTTCCGATGCTTACATGTCCTTTTAATGCACTTTTGCAGTGGATGGTTCAACATGGACACTCTGACCAGTGTGCAGCTACAGAGCATGTTGGCCTGTTGCCACTTGAGCAGAAGTGTATTTTTGTTTTTGTTTTTGTTTTTGGTGAAAATAAGTACACATCCTCTAGAGAGTATATTTAAATACACAATTACAGTCGGAATTTAACGTATTAGGGGAAGAAGCTTAAATGTAAAATGTAAAACTCATTTCAATAAGAAAATCAATTAGAAGAACATTATTTGACTCAGTGTGTTTGATTGTTTGCATGTAATTGCACATATTTGCTTGTTTAGTACATACCAAGTCATTCACAGTACACAGTAGTTACTGACTGATTCACCTAAAGTCTTAACTGATTAGTGACTGATTCACCTAAAGGGGTTTAATCATTTAATATGTTCTTGTATGTCAACCAATATCTCCACTATGTGGCAGCAGTAGTGAATGGTCTGAGGAGTCTGAGCTACCAGCCTTCTAAGATTTTCGCAACTAGCTTGCCAGACAGCTGATGACGTGTTTGAGCGTCAGTCTGTGAAATGTGAATAAGTGATAGTGCCCCCTGTTGTACAGTCTGTCAACACACTGAATACTATGAATGTCCTGGTTTTGAAATGGTACATACGCAAAGACTCTCAAAAAACACCAGCAGTTACTCTGTGTAAGTGGTGCTTTACATCTGAGTCTTAGCTTTTGATTTCTGCTTCAGAGGAACTAGAGGCAGAGAGAGAGAGAAGAAGAGAAATAGACAAAAAGGGGGAGGAGAAGGAGGAGGATGAAGACAAGAACAAAAAAAGACTCAAGCAATGGACTGAGACATATTTCATAATGTTATGTTATTATATATCATCATTATATTTTGTCAAATCAGATTGATTATTGTTCGGTAAAAACTTGCAATGGCAAAACAAATGAGCTGCATATGTTTTTCTTTTCTGAGGTTTTTCTGGTTTTGTGTTTATTGAAATATGAGTATAACCACTGTAATGATCTTACAAGCATGTACAACAAAATCCCAGTGGTATACCATGTGCAGCAGAGTGTTGTATAAAGTACATCTGTGTGTAGAAAGGTAATTTAAATGGTGCACAAGTGTCTCCATTTGTTGCAAAAATGAATTGTTGGGTTCCGATTGCAGAGATTCATTTTGACATAGAAATCAGAGTTTTATCTCAAAGCATCATGTCTTATTTCGGCTGTGTGTAGAGTTTTGACATAATGAGCCCAATTCTACAACAAGCATGCAAGCAATTGTAATCAGTAAGACATTTATAACCCTTTCCCCATTACTACCTCTCCTTTCGACTTTGTCTTCACAGTCTGTGACAGCAGAACAGCTCTAGGATTACAACACGCCCTTGATGTTCTTAATGGAGCAATTATTGTACATTTGTGTGCATGTGTCCAACGAATATCTGCGTAAGTATTATGACTGGCATGTTGTCTTTCTGCATTCCCCATCAGGCACATTAATACTCCTTTGATTTTCTCACACTTCTGTGAGTGCATCCTCGATCTTACCTGCCCCCTCTTCTTCCTTCAGACGTCCTTCTTACCTTGTCTTGGTTAGTCATTGTGTCTAGCTGCTGCTCCAGCACCAGCTCAGGATCATGTTCAGGGCCTGCATAAAGGTGTCATTTAGGTGTCTTACATTTAGTCGAATTACTTAGAGAGCGCACCTCTGCACATTTGAATTCACAATTACTGTTTGATCTGTCTGTCTGTCTATCTATCTATCTGTCTAATGAACACCACCCAATGAGGTGGAAACATACTGAAGTACACGCCTTAACAGTTTTGAGCTCAACTACAGAAAAGAATCCAGTTTCTCTCGCTAGACCAGTTACTGTAGAGGGCTGAGGACGTACAAGAGAGGAACAAAGGGAAGGGGAGTTAAAACGAATTGGCTTAGAGAGAGTGTCAGCAAGCCGTTCCAGGCCAGACAGAGCTGACAGATCCTAAAGATGGCTGCTGACAAGGGGAGATGCATCTAAAACCAGGTAATATCATGTCCCCTTGTTATCTTAAGACTTCTTGGATACAGAAGTGGGTGATTGTGTGTGTGTGTGTGTGTTTGAGTGTAGGGGAGGCAAGCTTAGTGTCCCAGCTGAAGCTTGGGTGTAAGAGTCAGTAACCTTTCATAGTAGACTGTGACTCACAGTATTGTTCTGGCACTTAAATATGTGTCTGGCTGTCTGTCTGTCTGTCTGTGTGTTTCTGTGTGAGACATATA
>JBBIGA010163787.1:0-17156 GCA_037576975.1 Alestes dentex | reverse complement strand
GGATTTCTTTAGGAAACCTCCAGAGTTTGAGAAAAGTTAACTAAAGAGCTAACAACAATCTTAATAGTTAGTGCCTAAATTTAGCCAAAACATTGTTTGGGGGCTGACTTGAACACAGGAATGCATAGCTTTGCTAGCTTACCATGTCTTAGCTAAGGTTAAGGTTTGTAAAACGGGATTTTAAAATGGCCAAATATATTCAAAACAATTGTTCAGCCTTACCTATGAAATGTAATCCCTCGGGATCTGGTTTGGAGTGTACAGCCCCAAGCAGAACATGCGTGAGGCATCTTTATCCACTGCTTTACTCCACAGCAGTGCCTCTTGCAGTATGGCGGCGACGTTGATGTATGAAGCAGCTGGTCATGCGGCATCTAGTAATATTCTATGTCTATGATCTAGCCTCGTAATATTCCATGTCTATGGTCGGTCTATTAATATTCTATGTCTATGCCCAACGGCTCTTCGTTTTCCCAAATTTAGTCAAATAACCATCTCGGTCGGGACTGACACATCTCTTTTGGGAGTGGTGTTGACAGACTGAGTTTCATTTGACACGGCCTGGCAACCTGTTGCAGAGCGCAGTCTAAAATATAAGAAAAATGAACATTAACTACATGAGAAACACTATGTTTTACTTTGGCAACAATTTAGTCCATGTCATGATTTCTTGTTTCATTCTTTGCATAGCGTAAGACTGTAGGTTAAGGAAAAGGGACTTTTGTATTGACTGGGGGTGTGGTCTCATCCTTGAACTCTCGGCCGGCCAGGGGTGAGGTAATGATTATTAACATGTGTTTTATCTTTAGTTTTAGTTTAAAAGCCTGTTTTGTGTTGCCTTAGTGGTCCATTCACCCTCATCCTAGCCTTGACTTGTGTTCGTGTGATTTCTCCATTTATGTTTGTATTTCAGCCATCGTGCTGTTTCCTTTATCATTATTATCAATAAAGAATGCAAAAGAAAGCATGGAAGTCTGCAAGTGTGCCTCCTGCCTGGATGAACCAAGCCAGTACGTGACAATATCACATTTGGCAGAGATTATGGCCCCTAAAAATTTTGTCTGGAGCCAGGGGTGGTCTGGCAATCTGTGCATTCTGGAAAAGTCCAAAATGGCCGTCTGGTGCACGGCTGTCGGCCTGTCTTTCTCGGCTGAGATGTAGACCTCTGCGCAAACAGAGAAGTGATCTCATTGAATCTGTGGATTTAGATGTAGGTGAACCAAGGAAATCCAAGGCATGGTTCTCACTTTTTATGCTGTCATACCATCTGATGGCAATGCACTAGATTAGATTCTGCTCAGACCTGATTCACATTCATTTTGGGGGTAAATCTCTCCTTTTAGACCTTTCAGCCATTTTTTGTTAAATCTCATCAGAGTGGCCAAAAATTGCCACGATTTTCCCCCTCCAGAGGCAATTCACATTTTTCTATCATTCTGATTATGGCAGTTTAATTCAATGTCATGGATCGAGGACAGCTTGGGGGCCAAATGCTGTAGTTCTGACATTAAAAATTGACTTCTAGAAATGGAAAATGCCCAGACCTCTGAATTCAATTAGCATGAAATTCTCATTTTTTATGTCTTACATTAAGTTAAAATAACCTTCTTTAAAATATAATTAACTATCACACATTGTACCACAATGCAACTCTGCAGTTGTCTCAGCTCTGGAACATGGTTGTCCCACAAAGATCATATCACTGAGATTATTACTGAGACAGCCCTTTGAATATTCTATGCTGATGGTTTGTGAGTTCTTCCAATGGCCAGACCTGAGGACTGGAAATTTGCTACAGCATGTAACTGGAACAAATACCTTACGCCTGAGATTTGAGTCATTTGTCAGTGCAATATAATTTCCTGTTTAAAGCATTGTCAGTTACTGGCATAAGCAAATGGCCAAGTTGTCACGGAGACTGACCTGAATGAATGATAGAAGTTGCCCAGGTGTAGCGCAGTGGATGAGCCCAGTCGCCGAAACACACGAAAGAGCTGGTAACCTACGCACTTTGATCTAAGAACGCTCCGTAAATGAGTAGAGATTCCCACCAAGGAATCCGCCTTCTTACACACACACAGAGAAGGGTAAATAATGAGATGGCTCTGACTAGCAGAAAACTCACGGTATCGAGGGACTGGAGAATGGTGGCTCCAAGGCATGCCCCTGGTGCACTCGATCCTCCAACCCCCACCGGAGAGGAGCCATGATGATCCGCGGTGGCAGAACAGGCGCGGGATCCGCCCGGGGAGCATCCTCCAGGAGTTGGCGGGGGAGGGCGTCCGCTTTGGTATTCTTCGACCCCGGGCGGTACGAAAGATGGAAATTAAACTGTTCGAAGAACAGCGCCTGTCTGGGGTTAAGCTGTTTGGCCTGACGGATAGTAATGAGGTTCTGGTGATCGATCCAGACCGTGAATGGGTTACCGACGCCCTGGAGCCAGTGACGCCACTCTTCTAGAGCCCACTGATGGCTAACAACTCACGGTCCCCTACACCGTAACGTTGCTGAGTGGGGTTGAATTTTCTAGAGAAGAAACTGCAGGGATGCAGTTTCTGGTCTGGACTTCGCTGCGAGAGAACGGCTCCTACGCCCACATCGGAGGCGTCCACCTCGACAACAAATGAAGTTGGATGGAGGAGGATTGGAGCCGTGGTAAACTGATGACATAAGGTCCGGAAGGCTTTGATGGCAGAAGAGTTGAGGGTAAAGGGTCCAGAAGTGGGTTTGGTGAGAGCAGTGAGAGGCGCTGCAGTCGAACTGAAGCCCCAGATGAATCGCTGGTAGAAGTTGGCGAACCCCAGAAAACGTTGCAACTGTTTAAGTGTTTTGGGTAGGGGCCAAGAACGCACAGCCTCCAGCTTCTGAGAATCCATGGCCACACTCTGTGGGGAGATGACAAATCCCAGGAATGTGGTGGAGTGCTGGTGAAAAGCACATTTGTCCAACTTACAGAACAACTGGTGGGCCAGCAACCTCTGTAGAACTGCTCGGACACGCTGGGTGTGTTCTTCAGTGGATCTGGAGTAGATAAGGATGTCATCGAGGTATGCGTAGCACCATCTACCCAGCATATCGCCGAGAACATCATTGATAAAACTTTGAAAGGCAGCCGGACTATTACAAAGGCCAAACGGCATAACCAAGGTTTCATAATGGCCGGTGGGGGTGATGAAGGCCATCTTCCACTCGTCACCCTCTCTGATGCGGACCAGGTTGTATGTGCTCCGCAGGTCCAGCTTGGTGTAGATGTTGGCACCAGAGAGGGAGTCCAGGGCGGTGTTGGTGAGCAGGAGCGGATGATGGTTCTTGATCGTGATGTTATTGGAGACCTACCTGGATGGTGAGACGAGAAACGGTCAGTAGGCAGGAGGTGACAGCCAGCGGACCAGGTGAGTTCCTGCCCCTCTTCACCTGGTCTGACCGTTTCCCGGGCGGAGAGGGCAGATAGCTCGGTGGTGATTGGGGGAGGCGCAATAGGCATTCCTTCTCCGCCGCAGACAGGAGGGTGCATCCTAACTGCATGGGTTCCCCTGCTTCAGCGTATCTGGTGCGAGGAGCAGGGTGAGGCAGGGAGTTGAGTCGGAGATCCACACGGAGGGCGAGCTGGATCATCTCCTCGAGGGAGGAAGGCAGTTCGCGGCCCGCCAGTTCGTTTTTCGTCCGGGTGGACAGCCCCTCATAGTAGGTGGTCCACAAGGCTGCGTCGCTCCAGGAGGTCTGGACGGACAGAGTCTGGAACTCAGCCGTATACTTGCTGACATTGCGCTCACCCTGCCGGAGATGATAGAGACGGGAGTTGACCACCACTTCACTCTCAGGGTGTTGGAAGGCGGACTTGAGGTGCTGGGTGAAGAGGTCGTAGGAGTGAGCAGCAGGGCCGTTGGACCTCAAGACCACCATAGCCCACTCCGCTGCCTGCCCAGTGAGGAGGGAGGTGAGAAGTGCGATCCGGCTGCGTTCTGTGGGATAACATGAGGACTGAAACTCAAAAAGGAGAGCAAGATTAGTGAGGAAAACCTTGCACTCCCCATCCGTCCCGTTCCATTTCTCAGGTAAGGCCATTTTTGGTAGGGTTGAAGGGGAAATAGGTGGTGGTTGGACCGCCGGCTGGGGAGCAGGCTCAGCGGGGCGAGCGTCGCGAACCTGTTGCAGAGCCTCGACCTCCGCTCTGAGTCCTGCCGCCTCCGTGCGGAGAGCCAAGACCTCCTGTTTCAAGTTCACGATCTCGACCACCTGAGTGATCGCTTCCCAGACACGAGCGAGATCCGCTGGGCTCACTTCAGACACAGACATTCTGTCACGGAGACTGAACTGAATGAATGATAGAAGTTGCCCAGTTGTAGTGCAGTGGATAAGCCCAGTCGCGGAAACACACGAAAGAGCTGGTAACCTACGCACTTTGATCTAAGAACGCTCCGTAAAGGAGTAGAGTTACACACAGAGAAGGGTATATAATGAGATGGCTCTGACTAGCAGAATACTCACGGTACTGAGAGACTGGAGAATGAGCTGGGCTCATAACTCCAAACGTCTGTGTGCAGGATATCACCTGTTTCCTGTTTATATACCCTGCACGTGAGTTACTTCCGATTCCGAATGACGTCACGCGCTCTGGTGTGTGTGACACAAGTTCTGCTATATAAATATTATACTCAATGTTTATACAGTGTAATGAAGCCTCAATGTATGTAGCATTCACCTGAAGTGTTATCAAATCAAATTATTGTGATAATGTATTTATTATCTCGTTTCTGACTTTGCACTTTTCTTTATGTTTTCTTTATTGTCATCTTAAAGTGAGAGGCCTTTTGTTATTGGACTTTGATAGTTGTTGGAGATGTTGAAGGAGACATTAACGCTTCTGGCGGGAAGCAGGCTGTGACAAACATCTGCGTCTGAGGAGTTTTACACTGGTGCCTCTGGTGAGATGAAGTGAGAGATATGTGTGATGTTGCCTAGTTTCCTGAAGTGCACCAGTTCCCTTTGCAATGTTCTAATCACGAACCACTAATGGATAATGGTCTACTCTCCTTTTTCATTTTCAGAGGCCCTGGATTTTGTCAGGTGATCTTCATCCATTGCATACTCATTCTATTATTGGAAATAAAATGTGTTCAATCCAGATAAAGCCAACTTTGGACATTTAACAGTTAATCTCAAGAGCTATTTGTCAAAACAGAGCAGAGCTTTTACATAGATCAGTAGTATCACACCATCATTGAAAAGGAGAAAGCAAGCTTATAGTTTCACGCTGAATTTAAAAAAATTGAACTTTAGATCCGCTCAAAGGCTAGTTGAGATCCAATCCAAACAAGTGAACTGAGGGATCACCACATTAGAGCTGATCCTCCAGAATCGGTTCCAGGCTGGGTAAACATCTTATCTATATTTCACACCAGTGACACCTAGGACTGTTCCAGCCCTGCAGTCTTCTTGACTGAGCCAAATACCTGCAAGAAAGGGTAGAAATAAACCTGGTACCTGGTTCACATCAAATGCAGTGAATTGTTTAAAGACACTATACTCATGTTGGTCATATGTAGCATATCATTTCTGAAACTCATACTTTTTGTACTTAAACTCCTTCAATAACACTCATATTGTTTTGCCCAATGGGAAAACATCCAATCAAAATATTTTATTGTGGTACCTAGATGGGTACAGTCAAGCTAACCCTCCCAGTGGTTAGGCATTCAGAATCAGGACTGAAAAACACTCAATACCTTCTGAAATTCATGGTATTTCACTGATTGCCAATAGGCCTTAGTCTAATTTGGTTTGATTCAGTTGTTAGAGCAGTGGTGGCAGCTCTATGTCAGGGCTCTTTAGTGAAGGACTCACTGTAAAGCTGCTACATACACGCTTAAACGTATGTTAATATCTGTTACAGACTTCAGATGACTGTGTTTAGTCAAAAGCGGACAAAACAATGATACTAGCATTATTCAAAAGTTAAATTATTATTTGGACATTTACGGACCGAACTGAAGGTCTAACTTTAAAGGTCACCGCTTGCTACTGAGGCTTTTGAAATATGCATTAATGTAGAAAAGAAAAATAAAGGTATGAATCATGGGGTATAAACCATGGTTATGGTTCTTCAAGTAATGCTTGCCTGAACACCATGCCAGATACATATTTTGTAGGCCAGTGCATACAATATGCCTGTAATGTCCAATGGACATTGCATGAAGATCAGCAGATCTGCACACTCACCCAAGATGGCTGATATCTGTGAACAAGAGTACATATTCATTGGATGAAGAGACATCAATTCCAGCATCAATTCATGTGGTGGTGATTTGTTTTAAAGCGACCTGCTGTTTAATGACTCGTCCCAGCCAATTTTCTGCTGCTGGTCTCTTCCCCAGCCCTGAAATGAGCTTTGCGGTTAATGTAGCAGTGATGGCTTCTCTGGCCCAATCCTCCAGAGGAAAAAAGGAGGCCTATTGCACAACAATGAGATCGTACATATGCTGTCTCACTTCAAAAAAGTGTCCGTGGATGTCCATGTTGAGTAAGCAGTGAGGGTCCATTTGTTTGAACTTTATGAGGACAACTGTGCCCGGCTTCCCGAGGCAAGGAATAACACTGATTCTAAATGAAGTGAATTAAACATATCTCCTCAACTGTTAAGAACAGGGGCTGTTCACCAAAAAAAAGGTTAATGTGGCTTGCAGTCTTTAAGAGGTATTGAAGCCCAGCTAACCTTATGTTCGTTGCTAACTCATCACCATTAACACTCACACACACATTTTTGTCTTTTTGTCACTGTCTAGTGCAGTGCTGTTAGCTTTGCGCTAACCTATTACTAGAATTTCATAGGGACACTAGTATAAAACAGCACTGTGTTTTCTGACTGTTTTGATGTTTATGGCCAAAACTGAAGGCCTTACCCCAACAGTAATGGTTTGTCTGTAACCATCTTGTCCTGTTTTGTTCCACATCTGTCACTCCTCGTTTTGTTTCATGTAATTCTGTCATGCCCTGTCTTTGTTTTCCCATGTGGCTCTTTGTTTTTACTGTGGTTTCATAGTTCCACCCTCATCCTGCCTCCCTGATTAGTGTGATCACCTGTCCAATTGTAACCCCACCTTTCCCAGCTGTTCCCAGTCTATCCTAGGTATAAGTATCCCTTTCGGCCCACCCTGACAATTCCCTGTCTTTACTGTTCTCTGGTTAATGTCCATTTTAGGTTTCCCTGTGTTTCTGTTTATTATCCAGTTGTCCATTTAGTTCTGTGTTTTGTTTTGCTTTATATTAATTGCATTTGTTTTGTTCCATACAGCTCCTCACTTGCACCTGTGTCTGCCTTGAGTCCTCCATAATACCATAATACCAGCAGCTCCTCCTCAAAGTCAGCAAGGATTAGCGTATTAGCTAGCTAGATCTAGTCTCGGCCATCATGAGGGGGATGGATTCTGTCTCTCTCCCAAAACACCATGTTGGGTTGGATAAAGGTCAAGAGGTGGCCAGGAGGTGTTTGTGGTTTAGTGGGGCTGATGAGAGCAACCTTGCAGCTGAGAGCTTAGGGCCTGCGGACTGGGCTTCTGCAGTGGTTGGCCTTAAGTGGAGGGGCTGCCATGGGTGTAAAGGTAGATCTAGCTCTTGGTCCTCTTTTGTCACTGACTTGGGGCCTTGTGATACCAGCATATGTCCTGTCAGTTGCCAAAGAATTGGCCTCCAAGCTCCCAATCCCTGGTCTGGCTCACCATTCCAAGCCTAGGTATATGAGTCCAGCTAGTGTCCCAGATGGCACCCTCTGAATGGGTTCTCCAACTCTCAGTGCCTCACCGACATTCTGCAGGATACACAGTTTTGAATTGCTGGCAATTCTGAGAAGGATGAGGTGTTGCTGGGGGTGAGACATCCTCACCTTCATCAAAGTGGATAACCTAGCTCTCCTGGAAGCAGAAATGGCCTGGAGAAACTACCAGCCTGACCAGTCTGGTAAGCAGCAGAGGCATTTCAAGCCACGGCCCTTCTTCCCAAGTCCAGCAACCCTAAGGCCACCCCTACGGTGTCCCTGGCTGCTCCAGAGTGTTCCTCATCACTGCCAGGGCCACTTAGTTCTCCAGAAGGCACCTAATCACTAGGTCCCCGTAGTGCTCTGGAGGGCATCTCTTCACTGACGCTCCCTACTGGCATGTTGTCAATCAAAATCATGACAGCCTTTGAAGTATTTGTGCTCCAAGTACCTTAAATATTTAAGTTAAAGTCTTCAGAAACAAACAAACTTAATTATCGTCTGAGATCTGTAAAAGTCAAAAGCTCTTTTTTTGTAGACATTTAAGTAGGTGAGAATTTCAGAATAATTGCCTGCATTGGAACATCCAATTTACTAACATGTTTTACCTTCGCAAACTCTACTGTGATGTTGTGATTTACTAAGTAGACGTTAACGGCATTTAGCAGATGCTATTATCCAAAGCTACTTCCATTTCCTAACTACAGGGGACAGTCTCCTTGGAGCAACTTGGGGTTAAAGGTCTTCCTCAGTGACTGAAAGTCGGATTTGAACGCACGACCTCTTGGTCCAGAGGCAACTATCCTACCCACTAGGCCACCATAGATACAATGAAATTAAACAGGAATTACAATATCACCCAGTTTGCAAACAAACTTCAAATCATCACATAGACAGAAAAACAAAATATTAAGTAAAATCTTGTTCTCTTGCTTTGTACTGCAATTAATTTTGAAAATATCTGTTCCCCCCAAAAAATACTTATGGTGAAATAACCACACCTTTTTTAATTTTTTTTTTTTTTTCAAATTAAGTTAAAATTGTGAGAGTATTCTTTAAACCATGGCACATGATCTGAAAATAGAAGGCGGCAAGGCATGTGTATTTATGTGACCCATTTTATTACACAGAGGTCTTTTTTAATAAAGTGCTAATACATTCAAACATCAACTAATATTGAATCCAAACTAGCAAATAAACATAAACACATACATACATCTTATTCAAAATAAATCTCTCTTTTTAATTCAAATCTAAAAAGTAAAAAAAAAGTATACCAAGATTTCACTACCACTGCTTCTATTTAAGTAGAAAAAATACTTAATTACAAATTAAGATCTATATTTGTCAATCAAATGTCAACATGTCAATACATGTATTTAATTTTGTCCAAGATAAAAAGTTCAAATGTTAAAAAAGTTGTTAAAATGTTTACTCTTTAAATATTGTTAAAAAAAAGTCAAACATTATATAATAAAGATATTCCTCATGTTAAAAGACCATTTGATACTCTTAACAAATGCAAAACAAGCCAATCTGCTCACTCAAGTGTCTGAACTTGTTTCAGAATAGCATTATTAAATGCTTATTTGTCCAGGTATCCTGTAGATTTGAACAAAATCAACGTCCCTCGATTTTCCAAATCGTTATTAAATTGGTTTGAATGGACCGGGGACAGTAAATAGCAGTCATTGTGACATTTGCAGTGTCCAATATCATGCATCCGATATAGTCAAGAGAATGAGCATAATTTAGTAATCCATGTTTTCATTAAGCAGTGTGCCATCATTTATCACGGGACGTGCTGGGATCGACTTTTTATGGGGAGTGGGGATCCGAACAGGTAATCAAACCTCATTTCCAAACCTTTCCCGGGTTCCCCTGATGGAGTTTAATTTGTCCGCAGGGATGGAGCGCACCCAGGGGAAATATAGGTGTGAAATATAGCGTGAGTTAAGAGAGGATGCACAGAAATGCCACTTGCGTCCGACAGGAAACATTTGCCTGAATAATGGGATGGAAATGGATGGCCGCAATGGATATAATCAAGTCCCTGCGTTCAGTGAGTGCCAGGCTATTCCTGTACCAAGTCTATCCATTTGCATAAATTGACTGCAGCGTCCCGCGTGATGTGCGAGTGGTTTAATGGGCTCCATTCAAACGGGCGCCGCCTACCTCAATAACGGGCAGCGGTGTGTAATGTGCGGCCAATTCGAACGGCCTCTCGTGCCGTCTCTGAGGAAGACTGGGAGGCATCCGTGCCAAGAACAGCTTGCCTTCAGTCGCAGTCCTCGTTTCAGCACTGTTCTCAGCACGCAGCACACTGTGGTGATGCCGTGTAGAATTAAAGGGGCTTTTTTGTTCCCAGTGTATGATAATAAATGGAAACAAAAATAGTTTTAATATTCATATGTGAGAACAGTACCAGCATTATGCCAAATATAGGTCATTACAGTGATAACAAGAACAACTACAAGGACAATAATATTGAAGAATAATAACACCTAACCTAATTTATGAAGTAGCACTTTCCTCAAACCAGGGGCACTTTTTAGATACAACTACAGCTGCTATCAACAGCACACACACACACATACACACACTCACATACAAAAACACACACAAACATACACACACACACACACACACACACACACACACACACACACACACACACACATACACACAGGTCTCTAACTGTCAAAGACTATTATGGTGAAAAATGTTCCAGTTCATGGCCCAGTCAAACTTTCCTGCTGTAGTGAAAAATGTCCTGACTCTTGGCCCAGTCAAACTTTGATTTCAACAGTGCAGAGAATCACAATCTTACAGATAAAATACTGAATGAAAGTGTGTCTACAAACTGTTGGCCATTTAATGTAATTCAGTCTCAATTTTAAATTGATATTCTTTTAAAACTTAGCAAGCATTACTTAAAATACTCCAAAATCAACTGTCCTTATTGTGGGTTCACTGCATTGTTAATTATCTGAAGTTTATAAATTAGTTTGATTCTGGCAGAGCATCTCTTAGATACTTTTACTGAAGGCAATAAGCTGTTCCAGACTTCATGGAAATGAAATTTTATTATGTCAAGGTGTGATCTAGCAAACCCCACCAAGGTCTCCTGACCTCCAGCACTGAATCAATAATGGCAGAATTAAATGAATGTGGCTCAGAACCTTCACCTGCACAGTGTTATTACAGGGAAAGGCAATAATGGACTCAGTGAAGTGAAATAAATCCCCCCCATTAGGAGGCTGATTCCCCCCCCCCCCACACATCATCTTTCTCCAAGTGACATTAAACCTCAGCCACTCTCTCCACCATTATTGCAACATGTTTGCCTCATTAGAGAGGAGAAATGCAAACGAGGTGGTCATTACACTGAGAATGCTACATAACAACTTTACTCTGGTGGAGGTCACCTCATGCTCTAATCACAATGGGACAAAATTAACACTCTATTTAAACCCTGCTGCATTACATTGACTTCGCCCTGCCACATACTGTCATATGTCATGACAGGTTATGTATATTCATATAACAGTGTAATTCCAGCAAACAGTCATGATACTATAATATTTAAATCAGCACATCAAATTTAATCTCAGTATGTGTTGACAACTGATGCCTATTGGTATAGCCATTTGCAAATATCTATGCAGACTTATCTCAGTTGTTCTGAAAGGCGTATGTTGCTTATTTGTAAAGTGTTACAGATTTTTGTAAATATTGACTGACTCAGTAGACTGAGGGTCTAACAAGATGAAGAGTCTTACATGAAATCCAGTCTTACAAGAGTTCATAAACAGATGGACATCATCACACTCCTTCACCCATGCAGTAAACTCTTCTAACACAGTACCACATTCCTGCCTTATAAAGGTACCACGACACAAACAAGTTTACCAAGAGCTAGAACTTTATGGTTCCACATGCATCAGGTATGGGAGCTACTTTTCCACTCTTATAGTAAGAAGCTTAATTGATGCTTGAAATTAGGTAGTTGGGATGGGATGACTGTACAGCCTTTACCATCGGCAGATTGGATTCAGGCCTAGACTGAGAAATGACCAGAACCTTAAGCTAAGGAAAAATGTGTTGATTACTAATAGGACATAATGAGTGCACCTAGGACTGCTGAGTAGGGGTACAGAATAAACTGTGGGTTATTTATTTTACACATCTGAAACTTGCTTAGTAATTTATTTTACACATCTGAAACGTATATATTAAGACCAGTAAATCAAGTGCAAGCAGTGAAAAAAAAAAACACCAAAAAATGTACTGCTGTGCTGAATGCCAGAAAAGCAGTGCCATTTGTCATACCAGTTTTCTGGGACAAAATGAAATAAGTGTAAAAAGTATTAATGCAATAATCACAATAGGCATTTCGTGATATTTATGAAATTTTATGAGAGACTGATGTACATAATTGTTCTTACACTCACACTATATGTATATTACATATACATACTTTATTTAAACTCTGATTCATATACATATCATGGCAGATGTCATATGCTGTCATCATGATGTTTAAATTTGCTCATTAATTTGGCTTGTGACATAAACTGTCATGACATCACAGATTGTAGGGTCTGTCAAGACAATGGTAAAATTACACTGTTATCTGACTGTTCTACCAACAAATGACATTGGCATCACCTACCTATAAGCAGGTTATGGTAGACAGGTCATGACAGGCTGTGTTTATTCACATGACAATGTCATTACAATTACCGGTCACATACTAGTTTGCATGGTTCATGAATGGAAACTGAGCTGCAAAAACAGTCTGCTTTGAATTTACATTTATGGCATTTAGCTGACACTTTTATCCAAAGTGACTTTCATTCATTAACTATAGGGGACAGTCTCCCTGGAACAACTTGGGGTTAAGGGTCTTGCTCAGGAACCCAGTGGTGGTCTGCTGAAGGTAGGATTTGAACCCATGACCTCTTGGTCCAGAGGCAAGTATCTTACTCACTAATTTTGTAAGTTTTGTAATGTCACAGAAACCAACACATTTGCATAAATGTGCATGTTGCGCCTACAGAGGTTTAACCCCACCTATCCTTGCTTGTGTTATATGGGTTGTTTCAATCCTGCTGCTTTTTCAAAGAGAAACACAGAGCAGCCAATCATTTGCATATACACCTCTCTCTATACTCTGCGTCCTCTCCTCTGAAGTTTGACTTGAGTACGGATTGGTAACCATGTGAACATTCTGAAAAATTATCTAATTGTGCCACACATGACTATTATCAAATACACAGGCTTCCATTGTAACTGGGCCTTCGAGACTGAAGTATGTAAATTACCTCTGTTTTGATTGGCTCCCCTGTACTCTGCCTCATTCAAAAATAAGTCTTGGCTGAAGACTGCTGTGAATTCAGGGTAATAAAGAGCAGCCAGGTTGAAAATGTCCGTGCTTGTCTAAAACACACAGAGGATGGCTGAATGAAAGGAGGAATGGAGTCTCATGGAGAGGCACTTATCTCTTCTGCACTCCTGTTCCTACAGACAATGAGACCATGGAGAAGCCATTACAGGATCCAGCTCTCCACAGAAGCATTAAGAATGGCTCTGGTCCTCAACTGCAAAATTTTATTACAGGATACATACATTTAAATAAATATAATTTTAGCATATGATGTGAATAATAGTGTGGTTGATTTAATTTTTGGCATCTGAAATGTTTGTTGTCAGTTCCTTGGGCTGCATATTGCAGACGGTCAACTAATGCTGTACAAGTATATTTGACCCTCGCTTTCTGTTCAACAAAGATGACCCCCCAATTGCCCCACTTGACCAATAATGATTGCCACCCTCCTTTTGTTCTAGTCTACAAATAACACTCTCCAATACAATAGTTACATAGTTATTATATGTATTACTAACATGAAAATATTATTACAGGTTATTACCGGCACTTAATATAAAATGGGATAAATAGAGCTTAGTCTTGGTTAATAAAGACTGCATTAAACTAAGATAAGATACGCTTCAGACTTTATAGCAAAAACACTCAAATAAGGCCAATTAAGAACCTGTTATATTGTTGTAAATTTATATTTATGTAAAACTACATTGTGTACATTGTTCAGGTCATTCATTCATTATTCATAATCCTTAACTAATGTTTCCCATAAGGACATATCTAGTAGGATTCAACTGAAATAGACTAACAGACTATCAATTTTTTACCAGTTTGTCTTACAACTGCAATTGTAATAACACCTTTGATTACTATATGATGAATTTAATTTACAGTAACAAAAATACAAGAAAAATAAAACAAAAAATAGGAGAACACTGTTCTGATGCGGGAATACTGGACTGCATCTGCCAGAGATGCAGCAGCAAGGAGAGATGAATAATGCTCTTGGACTGGCTACTTTCAAACATCAAATACAGGGGTATTTCACCATTCCAAGATGTTATTTGTGTTCTCTTGACAATACCAAAAAATGTGTAAAGTTATATTTTAAATGGAAATGTAGCTGAAGGTGTCGCCCTCAGACCTTGGTCCGTCCCCCCTCAGACCTCAATCTGTCTACACCCCCCCACCCCCCCCACCCCCTCCCGAATCACAGATGATGTAGTGACGTCTAATTCATACTCCTGTTTTAGGGTCTAAAACTTTTTATTTTGCACATCTTAATTTGAAAGCCTGAACATGCCACTCCATTTACCGTTCTCTTCAAGCACGTAGTTCCTAGCAGCACATCTTGTGTTGTTTTTCTGGGTATTGTTCTGAGACCCGCCTCATTGGTGCCCGCCCCCAAGTCCCAGCCCACAAAGTCTCACCTCCCAAAGCCCTGCCCCCCGCCACCGCCAATTCATCCCCCCCGCATTAAAAATGCTATCTGCGCCCCTGTAAATGTGTGCAGTAGAATTTCATTAATTGCAAATTTGTATGTTTCTTTGGACATGATATTTATTCTCATGATATTTTATCTTAGCTGTGCCCCCAGAAGCCTTCTCTGTTCTCACATCATCATCTAGCGAGAACTTTAATCAAGCAAGCTGCTTTTGCAAGTTTACTATTGCAAGAATGTTTCTTAGAGCTCTAGGTCTCTAAGGAAAGCTCTGAAGGAACATTCAAAGAGAACTTAACAGCTTCTTGAGCGCACATTTTCAAAGTTGCTCCCCTGCTGCTCTCCAGGACTTTGAAAGAGCCTTCTTCTGTGCAAGAGTTCCTTGGTGACTATCCGCAATCTGATACATCTGCTGCTCAGGTATGAGCGAGCCACCATGTACTAGCTACATCTTCAAGGGACACACTGGACAAAATGAAAAGTTTCACCATCACTACATGTCTAATAAATATTTCTCTTCACATTGCAGTGTCGCCATTGTGGCTTCTAAATCAAGACTGTGTGGTTTAATAACTCTGAAAATCTTCTGATGCTATGTCTTGAAGGTGGGAAGAACTTGGAAAGAACTACAACTAATTCTGAGTCAAAGATTTAGAGGTGGCATATTTGTATTGACTGATTGATTGATTGATTGATTGATTGTCTGACTGACTGACTGACTGACTGACTGGTTGGTTAGTTGGCTGGTTGATTGATTTATTGTGCATGTGTGTATGTGTCTATGTCCACTAGTTGGCGTCCTAAAACCGTCAATGGAGAGAACATTCCACCCTACTGCCAGAAATGACAGAGGACAACCTCCAGCAAGCTAAAGTTAGCAAAGTAGCGGCCTCACCATCTAGATATCTTGGCACAGTTTGACTTCCATTCTCTTTACTCTGACATCCATTTAGTGTTGAATTAAGGCATACGCTATTGTTGTATTTTTAGCCTATAGCTCAGTGGCTGAGCTAGCAGTCAGGAGAGGATAACATCATTGGGATTCCCTGTCATTGTATGGTGTAATTGCATAAGACATGCTGGCCATTGTCGTGTGAACACTGATGAATGGAAACGCAACAATGTAAATAGTGAAGCTGTTCAAAATGGCTCAAGAATGCAATATTGTCCTACTTAATATTACACACAAATTGCATTCCATATTAAGCTCTAACAGGTGAACAACCCATTATCTGTAATATGCTAATGCAAATCCAAGCATGAGTATCATAACTTGCAACAAAGCATCGAGCCTTGGCCTTATGTAAAGCTGTAAGATCTTCTTTGTAGAGGTGTACGACCTCCTTTGTCAAGTCCTGAAAAGTGAAGGTCCAGGACAAGTGAAAACCAAGTCCAAAAAGGATTGGGTCCTGTTTTTGATTTGTTGGGGTGTGGGGATTAATTTGTCAACAAATGAGGGTGCTTTTTGCTTTGTTCATTAGTTTATTTGTATTCTTTTTTTTTTACTGTGGCAGCAGCAATTTTGGCGTGGCCAGCTGCCACAAAGGAATGATTATAGTCGAAATGGATTTTAAAGGCAGCTGGATATGATCATGTAATGGATGAAGAAATAAGCCTGAACAAAGAAACGAGTGTTGTTGAGGGGTCAGTGACTGGAATTTCCTGAAAAGTTAAAAAAGAAACAAAAAGAAAACAGGAAATGGAAACTGTTAGGAAAGACAAACTGTCAGACCTGGAATGGGCTAAACAGAAAGGTTCCTTCAAAGAAAAGTTCATCTTTATTTAATACAACACAAGAAAACTAGGGAAAAGAGGAAAAACTTGAGAAACCCAGATTACAAGCTCCTAGGGACAAAATCTGGTGCAGAAAGAAAGTCTAAGTCTAAGGCTGAACGTCTCGAGTCCACTGATTCCACTGATTTTTTTTTTTTTAAGAAGAAGAAACATAATTAGTTACAGCATATGTTTAGTACTTTTTCACTTACAGATTGTAAGCCAAAAATATAAGTAGTATAAGACTATAGCATAAAACATACAGCATAAAACTACTAAAGACCAGCTGCCCCCTTTTGAGTGCTTTCTCTGATGTTTTATGGAGTCAAAAGAACTTGAGGATTCGCTTGACCCATAATCTTCAGTCAGTCACCATAACCTTCATGCCAAAACGATGCTAATGTTAAGCACCTGCATTGGCAGCCTGTCTGGCAATGCGACTGTACATGAAGCCTCTCTTTTTTGGGAGACAAAACCTCAGAGAAGCCATCCAAAGAGAGCTTTGGGAACAGCTATGGACTGCTGTGATGAGATGACCAGCCTTCCTAATGTAAGAAACCTCCGTCATTTAGCACTAAAAGTTCCCCATGAATCCTCAAGTAGAACAGGTGGAAAAACTCAAATAAGCCAAGGATAGGGACAGCTATGTTTACAATGAATAATAATGAAGGTAGGGATTTACCCAATTTCAGACGTAATGTGGATAATCTTTACATAAGCATAATACATACTACACAGGGTTAAATGAATGCAGTATCACTAGCAATGCCATTACCTTGGGAATTTACAGCCAACAATCATAAAAG